>SNQJ01S0124095.1:0-26643 GCA_010110895.2 Picea sitchensis
TCATCGTGGTCGGTCTGCACTGGCAGTGTTTATATTTTATTAATTGATCTGCATACATATAAGTACATCAGCATGCTCCTGGCCTTCAACACTTAGGCTCCCTGGCCTAACAAAACTCATAAGCCTACAACTTATACAACACTTGGCTCACCAGCCTATAGAACACATTTACAATTCTTTGCATAAAACATGATCTGTAACGGGGCTCGGCCTTGGGGATACTAGAGGAGTGGAAGCATTTTTGAGTGGGAAGATTTTAAGAAGGTATTGGAACTTTTTTGTAAGGCGATATGGATGGATTTCAATCCACAGAAGTCTATCTTTTTAGAAGCAAGGTGGGAAGTTGAAGAACTTGTTCTATTGAATTCTCTCCTAACCTTTGAAGTAAAGCCAATAGATGAGGGTTTTACGTACTTGGGGTTCTTTTTAAAACCAAACTCATATACTAGAGTTGAATGGAACTGGCTAGAGAAAAATTTGAAAAAATAATTTTGAACTGGTGCCATAGGTGACTTTCTTTAGGGGGAAGGGTCATACTGGTAAAAGTCATCCTTGAAAGCATTTATGTTTATTGGCTTTCTTTGTCTAAGATACCAAAAAGAGTTCTGAACAATATAAGAAGGAGGATGTTTAGTTTATTGTGGACTGGTAAAAACTCTAATGAAGGGATGCATTTGATAAGTTGCAAAAAGCTTGAAAACCAAAAAAGACTGGTGGGTGGGGAATAAAAATTATTTTTTCTTTTGGAAAATTTTTGGCAGATAAAAGTTTGTGGAGATGCCTTATGGTGCTTGGTCTATGGCATGAGGTGATAATTAAAAAATATCTTAAGAAGAAAACCGTGGATGAGTGGTTTAGGCAAGGTAGGAAAAATTGGGCTAGTACCTCAAATTTTTGGAGAGCACTAACCTCATATTTATCTATTATAATAGATTGGTTGGTTTGGAAACCTAGAAATGGGAGGGATATTAGAATTGGAGCTGATCCTATGGTCTGGTCAGATTCATATTATAAACTGTCAAGAAATCTTATATTGACATTGAAGGCACAAGGGATTGAATTTCTTACACGGGCTGCGTCTAGTGATATGGAGGATTCAAATCATACAAGATGGAAAAAGGATGAGACTCTGGGACTGGAAGGAGAACAAAAAGTGGAATGGAATAATTTTATTAATGGATTAGTTGGTTCGGGTTTTGAAATAAATAATGAAAAATACATCTTATTGTGGTCCTGGGATACAAAAAGGGACAGTTAAATGCCAATCAAGTCTACAAAGTTCAATTGTTGGAGGAGATGGAAGAAGAACCAATGTACTGGTATACTGAACTATGGAATTGGAAACAACCCTTAAAAGTTCAACTGTTTATTTGGTTAATGATTGAACAAAGAATTCTTACTTAGGAAAATTTGATGAAAAGGGGATTTAATAGGACGAGTAGATGTGGCTTGTGTGGGAAATGTGAGGAGACAATGCATCATCTTTTTGTGGAGTGCAATTTCAGAGTGTATCATCTTTTGGTGGAGTGTATCATCTAAGTTAGATAGGTTTAGATCACACGTGTGGCAACATTTTAATCTGTATTATTGTACATTTACATGAAATTCAGCTAGAAATTGTTATTTTTGTATAATCTGAGTGATTATTTCTGTATATTCAAAGTGTCCTAAGGATTTTTCATCATGTTGAATCCATCCATTTCTGCATTTAAAAATAGATTTTAAATATTAATAACCAAAAAAGTATTTCAATATTGGCTATAAATAAAATATTTAAATTTCTTCCTTAAATAAAATAATTTTGTATAAACTTTATATATAGAATAATTTTATATAAACCTTTATATAGAGATACAGTAAATTAATAATAAAAAAATATCATTTCATGGATACGTGTTTTCTACTTTTCAAAAGGGAGATGTCTAATTCATTCCATGCTTAGTTAATATGGAGTCGACAAGTGACATTTAAAAACTATTAATAACAAAAAAAATATTTGAGTGGAACATAAATAAATAAAATATTTCAATATCCTCTTAATTATCAACTTTTTTTTTTTGTACCGGGGGAATCGGCAACTCGCGGTTCTCATACTCGCGTGATCGGCACAGGGTCAATACCTGTATGCTACCACTATATTCTCACTTGATCGGCACAGTGGTCACACTGTATGCTACCACTATAACCTAGGTGCTTCCACACGTTCTAAGAATGGAGCACAAGTAAATCAGGTGAGAATCTAATTCTCCGAGATCTCTCTTTACATATTTCCTATATATATATATATATATATATATATATATATATATATGTGATGATGATGATGATGATGATGATGATTAATGTCCACTAAGACCTAATTGGTCTATAGGACCTTAAGAGGGTAAGTTTATTACTTGTGATTCTTTAGAATTTTGTTTTTGTGCTCGAAAAGCACAATAAGAGAAGCTTTCCAAGATCACCATACTTTTGTTGAGTTAAGAGGTTAGAAGGTTGGTAGTGGGATCAATATTTTGAAAATGAGATCTAATATGGGTATAGGGTCGACAATCTTAAGAGAAAGGTTTTTCATCTTCAACCTCTTAGTGTCACAAAGCAGACACACTCTTTCATCCCATGGCGCTTTAGGAATTGACCACCAATTCCCTTACCTATGGAGCTCATGAAAATTTGTTCTTATCTTAGCAATGCTTATTTTTCTCACACTTGAAAAACAGATAGATAATTTGATCTTCTATAATATGGTTGATTACATCCTTATAATACCTTAATTTTATTTTTTCCTCTAACTCTTTATCACACCACATTTTTCCTTAAATTTTGATTTGATGTTTTTTAATAGTATCTTTATTTTGCAAAAATGGTTTCTTCCATGATTCCACAATAGTTTAGCCAAGATCGAAGGCCTATGCCATCCCTCGGCTGATTTCCATGGTGGTTATGACTGATTTGGAAGAAATTTTAGGTAGCCTCTTGTATCTATGTTGTTTAACTTGTTCTTACACATTAGGTATCTAGTCTAGCCATGCTCAATGGGGAGAGGCTTGTTTCTAATGAGAGGATGAGATAAGGCTTATTTCCTTTAATTTTGATATTATAGGTATAAAACTCTTTTGTATTTGCTCTATCTTTCCGTGATTCAAGGAGAGATACTACAACCCCACTTCACATCCATAAAGAATAAACAGTGTAACAAGAGTCTCAAAGAGGAGTTTCTTTTTATCCCAACTCAAAGATCAATTGATTTTACAATTGTTATATATATATATATATATATATATATATATATATATATATATATATATATATATATATATCAATTTGAAGTGTAAAATTTGTTATGGTTAAAACATTTCAATGTTGTGTTGTTCATTATGCTAGATGTGTAATTTCTTTAATGCTTAATATGGAGTTGCAACGATTAATATGGAGTGGACACATGACATTTGAAAAAAAATTAATATTTCATTGTCTAAGTTAACTAAGATATTTCAATATATATATATATAAAGAAAAGAATCAATATTGCTAAAATAAGAACTAGTTTTCATGAGTTGCATAATGAAATTCGGAGTTGGACAATTCCCAAAACACCATGGCATGAAGGAATATGCCATCTTTGCCACAATTTCAAAATAATCAAAATAATCTCTTACCTTTCTTAAGGTCTGATAGACCAAGTTTTGTCTAAGTGAAAATCATCTTCATCATCATCATCATCATACATGAAAGTAAATAATTTCTTATGGTTAAAAAATTTCAATGTTGTGTTCATCACTATGAGAAGATGTGTAAAGATGTGTAATTCCTTTCCTGCCCAATATGGATTTGAAATGTGTGTGCATGTGTAAAGAACCATTTTATCTTTGGATCTATCACAATTCGAGAGGGATCAAATTAAATTTCTCAATGTGCATCCCTGGTGATGCATGATAGATCTAGACTTAAAATAAATCTTGGTTAAAATATTTTAGTAGTGAGTCACTGAATATGAAGGAGATGCGTAATTCCTTTCATCCCCAATATGAGAAAGATTTGATAGTCATTTGTTGTCAAAAACAAATTCTTACAAAGAAAGACACTAAATTGTTACCCATTATCCCATTTCGACAGAAAACATTGTTTTAATGAAAAAATCGGTGATAACCATTACTTGCAATATAACATAGGATAATGGATTGGCATTTATAAACTATAAGAACTTGCATTTTTCAAAGTGCTCTCAAAATGCAAACACAAATTACAAATCATTGTACAATATAATGTTATAGGTGTTTACATATAAAGCCCATAAAGCTACTAAAGTGCATCAATGTTAATTGGAAAAAACATAATATGTCACATTGAAGCTCATGCAACTCAAATTGATTTGGTGAGTCAACCCAATGATGAGCGAGAAAACAGGATTTAAAACCTACAACTCTACAACAATGGAAGACTTGGAAATTTCATGATTTTAGAGGTCCCTACTCACTGACACTTGTGCTTCCTACACCTCTAAAGATGCAGCTACCATCCCGAGTGGTTAGTGGAGTTTTCCTTCCCCTCCACTTTTAGAGGATGCCTTAACATCCCTACCATTTTGGTGAGGCCGTCTCCCCTAGACAACCCCTGCAACGACTTGACCTTGTCTTTACTACGCCATAACTCTCCCGTCTTTTCTAGGCAGACTGCATTGTCTTATCTCACTGGTATTTACTCCGAATTTCTGTTATCTTTGTACTACTCCTGAGTGGACTTCAGGTGGAATCAACTCACATATCCATGAGATACACACTGATGGAGGCTGAAGTTAGTGCACTTATGGGTGCAACTGACGAGGCACTTTGGAACAGTGCAGATCTCTTCACCTTTGTAGACGATCTCACCAGACGCGCGAAACATAACTCAACATTGCATGGGGTACCGCGTCTTTATTGTACCTCCATTTCTTTCACCTTACCTTATACATCTCTAGTTTCTCCCTCAGACACTATTCTTTTCTCCTCAAAACCTTTGACAGGCCGGAAGAACCCTTCCACACACTACCCGTCTCTTTTCTCTACTGAGGAGTCATCTCGTTTCCCCTCCCCTTAGAAACACCCTCATAAGTCCTTACTTGTTTCTCCCAGGGTAAACAACTCTAAACCTCTTCCCAGAGTTTTCACTGTGGTCCCGCACTCACTCCTTACTGATCCTTTGGCTCTGTGTGGGAGACTACTTCCTCAAGGATCTTGGGACTTGTAGGAGCCACAAGGTTTAAATAGGTGACAAGAGCACTTACTACTAGGGGCAGGAAACCTTCTCTTAGACCGTGGTACTCGAAGAACACAAAAAAGAGATTGGTTCTTGGAGCATATATCGGTCTGGAAGACTCAGTTTCTATGGATCTATGTACCCTCGTGGGTAGACTATCCTATAGGAACCTTTGTAGAACAGACCTTGCAGAGTGGGTGCAGTCATCCTAGCGGCCACTACTGGGATATGTACCATATTTTTCTATCATATCGAGAGGTTGGATTTGTTTTCAGTTCAAATCCCTTGAGGACTCTACTCTAATTCTGGAGCAGCTCTAGCTGCTGGACGGTGGTAGCTTAATGATGAAACGCTGGCGTGTTATTTTTTATCCAACGCAGGACTATTTTCGTATGTGTCATTTATGGGTACTTCTACCTGGTGTGCCTCTACACTTATGGAATGATAAATCCCTTGAGGCCATCAGAAACACTCTTTGACATTTCATCAACATGGATAAGAAGGCCCTTCCTGCATCGGTCAAAAAGGTGGCAAAGGTTCTGGTGGATATTGATATACACAAAGGTCTATTAGAATCCATTGATATTGAATGGAGAGGTCACCTCACTAGCCAGAAACTTGATTACCTTGGCATACCAATCAGATGCACACTCTGTAGACAGACTGTACACCTAAGGAAACACTACTCTAGGTTTGTGGAGGAAGAGCAGTCGAAGGATACCATGCTAGAACTTTCATCCAAATTGGACTCTCTGGGAGTGAACTCATAGGCCTCCTTCCTAGAGTTTTTTGATGTTGACGACCCAACAGCCTCAAACTCTATCATTGGTAAGCTAAAACATCAATGTCCTTCACTTTTTTTCTCGTTGTCTACCTAGGAAAAAGAACAACTGGATAGCTGCACCTTTCTGGCTTTTGGTTTCCCGAAACAACAACTGGGGGACACACCTTTGGCTCAGGAATCCTCAAGTACTCCACTCTCTTTTACAAATATCCACTCACATGAAGGGAAACAAGCCAACCTTTCGCCTGAAGCTATAATCCCCCGAGATCTAGACAGTCCTTTGGTTGCTACTTTTCAGGCTCCACCCTCTGATTTTGACTCTACTTCCTTACCCTTGGAGAACGCGAGTCTTGGATCCTTGTCCATCGACGAGGTGAAGGATTGTTGCAACCCGAGATTTAGTGAATCTGAGTCAGGGGAAAACACCCTAGGTGTTGCCCTGGACACATTGATTTTGACCTATAGAGAAGTTTTGTCTCCCATCCCCCTCCCTACCTATCTGGGGAATTATGTACTTCGATCACATGCATCAGGTGAGGCCTTGGGTTGTTCTGAAAACATAGGATTGGGCCTTGGAAAATACTATACCTGGTCTAAGGGGATAGGCTATGAGAACTCACTAATAAATACCATAAGTGTCTGTCAAAAGGAGGGTCCATATACTTCTCTTACTGCTAATTTTCTTTCACCACACTCTGATATTGGGGTGATTATATGCATGGAATCCCTTGCGATGGCGAAACCATGATTTTTCTCTCCCTCAATATCAAAGGGGTGGGGGGGACCTTGAAATCCTCCTCATTTATAAGAATCCTCTCTAGAAATTCTCCAAACATTATCTTCCTACATGAAACTTTGGTAGACGATCAAAAATTCAGGATGTTTTTGGATAGGTTCCGCCCCACCTAGCATACCTGTACTGCAAGCTCACTTGGTACATCTGGGGGATTGGTTGTTACCTAGGATCCTACAAAATTTGATTTAGCTCCTTGTTTTTGTTGCAGTGGCATCATTTTGACAGGTACCTGCCCATGGAACAATCAATAGATCACCCTTCTCAATATTTATGGTCCCTACATTGATAAAAAAATGTTTTGGGACAAGGTGGCATCTCGGGGACTACTCAACTACAAAAATTTGATAGTTGCAAGGGAATTGAATCTAACTACAAATGTGGGGGAAGTATGGGGTGAATCGGCTTCACAGGACCCTCTGGTTGGTTACTTCATTACACTGTTTCAAGATAATGCACTGGTAGGCTTCCCTCCAGATGATTTAGTTCCTACTTGGCGCAATGGTCGGGTAGGTTTAGAGGCAATATCCAAGAAACTCGAACGGGTCTTTATTTCTGAAGATCTAGCTTCGTCCCAGGGAAGAATCAGGACCTGGGTGGATTCTCCTTATTTGTCGAACCATGATCCGATTCTTATGCAACTTGATTCTCCTCTATTATTGAAGGCATATCATTTTAAACTAAATTCAAGACGGTTGCTCGAGGAAGAATTCAACTCTATTGTTAAGGAAGTCTGGAATGACACCATCTTTCATAACAAGCCAGGAATTCAACAACGATTTCTTTGGAAATTAAAGTCTCTAAAAGTTCATATCAAACATTGGGAAAAAATCCACAGAAAACAAAAAATCCTTAGAATTCAAGATCTAGAGATTTATTTACATGCACTACTACAAGCAGACACATAGGAAGGGGGGAACCGTGGCAGGAATCTCACCTTGAAACTTCTAGAAACTGAGAGGAACCAAATCCTTCTCGCAGAAGAAGCTTTGTTGAGAAAACAGAGCAGAGCTATCTGGATAAAGTGTGGCAATCAAAACACAAAAATCTTTCACCATTTTGTGAGCTCTTGCCGAAACAAAAAACACATTTGGGAAATAAAATATGAATCAGGTAACAACCACAATGGACAACAAGCCCTAAAGATAGCTGCTACAAACTACTTCAAATCCTTCTATGAGGCGACTGTACATAATAATCTACATGATCCAGTCAATGTTTCCAGACTCTTTCCTCGATTAGTCACAGTGGAGGACTCCAATCCCTTGGATAGCCCCTGCACACTACAAGAGGTATTGGATGCTTTAAAATCATTTACCAAAGATAAAAGTCTAGGCCTTGATGGCTGGACTGTATAATTCTATCTACACTTCTTTGATTTAGTAGGGGCTGAACTTCTGGAACTAGTGGAATATTCCAGACTTAGAGGAAAGGTGATTGGTGCGTTGAATTTGTCCTTCCTGACACTAATTCCTCAAGAAAATAATCCTACTTCATTTGGTGGCTACAAACCGATTTCACTCTGCAATCTGTGCTACAAATTAATCTAAAAAATCATTGCTAATAGGATCAAGCCTATCCTCTCGAGGACACTATCGGATGAACAATTGGGTTTTTTAAAGGGCAGACAGATTTTAGATGTCATTGGCACCACCCAGGAGTGCTTGCATAGTATAAAGGTGAGAAATACAAAGGTACTTATCCTGAAATTGGATCTTAAAAAATCATTTGACTGCATTGATCGAGATTTCCTTAGATTAATCTCGACTCAATTAGGCTTCAATCAATCTTCTATAAAGTGGATCATGAGTTGTGCTACAAATGCAAATTTCGTCATCTTGGTTAATGGTGAAAATTCATCTTTCTTTCATAGTGGCAGAGGACTGAGGCAGGGCTTCCCTCTCTCACCACTTTTGTTCATCCTGGTCATGGAAGGATTAAGTCTACTACTAAAAAAAGGTCAAGCAGAAGGGAAGATTACAGGGATAAAAGTGTCCAGGATCGCCAAGATTTTACACCCCCTGTTCTCCGATGATGTCCTAATCATGACTAACGGTTCTTTAAAGGAATGGATGGAAATAAAATACGCACTGAATACTTTCTGCAGTGCCTCGGGCTTGTTGATAAATTGGACAAAGTCGACTTTCCACTATACCAGTTTGCAAGATCACTCCTTGGAACTACTAAAAGATCTTTTTCCTTATAAATTTGTACACCTCTCAGAAGGTTTTAAGTTCCTTGGATATTTTATTAAAGTTGATTCTTATAAGGCTACAGACTGGAACTGGCTTGTAGCAAAGGTGGAGAAAAGAATTGGACACTGGTGCAATAGATGGCTCTCCTTAGGAGGTCATTTCACTCTCATCAATTTGTTTTTAGAAGGACAACCTATATTGTGTATGGCTCTTGGAGCCATACCAGCGATAGTTTTAGACAAGCTAAGGAAACTAACTTGCAATTTTCTCTGGTTGGGCAACATTGAATATACTCTTCAACATCTCTGCAACTGGGAATCCTTGTCCAAACCAAAAAATAAAGGCAGATGGGGGATCAAAAACATTTTCCATTTTAACAAAGCACTTGGTTGCCAAATCCCTTTGGCGTGTGTTGACAGAAGATGGAATCTGGCACTTTGTTATAAAAGATAAATATCTTCCCCATGTTTCGGTGGCCACTTGGTTTAGGACAACTACAAACCCAACAAGGGCGGGCTCTTAGATTTGGAAAAACCTGATAAAGTCGGTAAATTGGATCACCCATTGGCTTTATTGGAATTTGGGCTCAGGACACTCAATTATCCTGGGAAATGATTGTATTATAGGACTGGATAAGGCATCTTACCTATCTCCATAGCTTATTACTCATCTAAATTAAAAAAACATCAGGTATATTTTTCAAGCAAGAGGAAATTCCAGACCTGGGATTCTTACAGACTGTTGGAAAACCAGTAATGAGCTTGGACTATCTACTGAGCTCGTAGTGGAGTGGGATAAATTTTGCATGGAGCTTTCACGTTCGGGAATCCAACTTCAAGATTATGATGACCAACTTATGTGGACAAGGGTGACAGATCGAGCCTCTTAATAGTAAAAAATGTCTACACAGCCATCAAAAACACTCTCTAGAAAAATAATATTGGTGGATGGAGGGTAAAATTGTGGTCCTGGAATATAGCACAAAAGATCAAGTTGTTCACCTGGCTAACAATAGAAAAAAAATACACACTTGGGATAATCTGGAAAGGAAAGGATGGGTTGGACCCAACATATGGCAACTGTGCAATAGAGATTAAGAGTCTGTGATGCATCTTTTTATTAAGTGTCCCTTCACTTGATAAGTATGGGACACTATCACTTTTGAACAAAACACAATTACTGCTTGGGAAGGGAATACATTATCTGCATGTTCTGATTCCTGTTCAAAAGGGGAACACAAATTTCAAAAACTTCCTCCCGTGGTCTACTGGTTCAAGTGGCTGGATAGGAATAAAAAAGTCTTTGAAAATGGGACCCCATCTACAAGCACAGTTGCTTATAAAATACTTGGTATGCTAAAAAACTGGACAGACATACACCCAAGAAAAGAGGTAAATAAGATCAAAGACAAGACACTTATTCTAGAGGGTATACCTACTGGGTGGTTTGATGGAGCAACATAGTCCAATGGTCTTCAGAGTGGAGCAGGGGATTTGATCAGCTTCTCGATGAATTCACAATACAGATGGACCTTCAACTATGGCCCAGGTACCAACACCAGGGATGAATTATTGGGTGCCTGGGTTACTCTCCAACTGACATCTAGACTAAACATCGAAGTTCTTCAAATTCTTGGGGATAACAGAATAGTTATACATTGGTTGAAAAACAGGGGTAAGCTAGAGGTCAAAACACTTTTGGCCTAGAAGGATAGAATTAAACAACTTCAATCCACCTCCAGGAAGCTCAGTTTCATGCATACTTATCGAGAGTACAACAAGGAAGCATATCTACCTTCAAAGGCCGCCCTACAAAAAAAAAGTTGGCATAATCAGATACAATCACTGGGTTGAAGGACACGAGGGCCCTCCACACATTCTAAAGTTACATTAGGACCTACAACTACAGTTCTCAACGATCACTCCAGGCTTAGAGAAGGATGATACCTTATGCTACTACATTTTCACAGTATAATGACAGCTAGAAATATGGATTTTCCTCTTTTTTTACCACTCTTGATATTTAATATTTCCTCTTATTTTAGTACTACTCTTGATCTTTAACACTTTTATTGACTGAAAAAGCATGGTAAAAAAAAGATATATGAGACAGTAAAAATATTTTTGGAAATGTATCCTTATATGAGAACCAAATTATATATTAATATAATTGAGAATTTTTTCTATTGGAAAAAACTCAATAACTCAACTTAATGAATAATAATCATTTCAAAATAATTTCAAAACCCCATCATGGAAATTATATCTCGCTTCTAAACTTGACCAATATAATTTCTGAGAGAGTTATAAATCACTTCAATATAATTTCAAGGTCCCAACATGGAAATTATACCTCCCCTCTAAACTCAACCAACCACGCCCTAGACACAATACCCCCCAAGGTAAGAACCACGTCGGCGTACTTGTTATTTCACGTCCTTACCATTTTATGTTAACCACGGATTAACGGGTAGATTTGGAACCTCTGGACTAATCATAGTACCACAAAGCAAACCTACATCATTTTAAAGCAATCCATCTTATAGTATGTAGAATCTTAATAATATGGTTTATAGTATGTGGAATTTTAATACATGGAAAATATAAAACTAGAAAAAATGAAAAGTGTAATTATGTAGTAATTTTTTTTAATATAATTTAATATTTTTGTTTTTTAAATTTATTTAGATGGAGAAAAACTTAAAATTCATAAAACTAATTAATTATATTTAAAAGTTTAGTTGATTTTAATACAAATTTATTATTGATAATAAGATTTTCTTATTACACTTTTTAATATTTGACTTTGTTATTCTAGTTTTGTAGTAATTAGTATTTAACATTTTGTTTGTGGTGATTTTAATTTTTTAGTATTATTAAATTTGAAGAGATGGAATTTCAAAAGTATTTAGTTTATTATTAGTCTCTTTTGAAGGCTTGAGATTAACCATCATCTGTTTTGTGTTGATTGCAAATTTGTTGTTGTGTTGATAAAAAAATTATGGTTTTTTTTATAGCATAACTTTGGTGTTAAAAATTCAATTTTATTTCCTATTTTGATATTGGTCTTTCAAAACAAGATTTTATTGTCGGGTCGGTGGTGGCAATTTAATAAGAAATTTAATTATGTAGTTGTAGCACATGGTTGGAAGGATTACACGTACGGGTGTCAAAGTTCAGAGATGATATCGATTCTCGAAGCTTGCCACTGTGTCAGCTATTGAATGGAGACATTGAAAGATGTAGGTCAAAGAACATGCAAATGTATTTATTATTATACAATGTATAGACATATTTTAATAAATGTAAATAAATGTCTATGACAAGATTCTATGTGGGGAATTTTATGGATTGCAAGGAGTTTTTATTGAGTTTGTTTGTTCAAAGTAAATGTTGAGTTATTTACGTTTTAATATGATATAGTGTGCTACGATCTAGAAAGACAGTGCTCTTCGGAAGTTGCAAGTGTTGCAATTAACGACTTACTAGACATGAATTTGGGCTTCTACAAATCAATGCGAGTGAGTAAGAAATCACATGTTCATCCACTATCTTGCTTTGACCCAATTTGGTTGCATGCATAGTGCAGTGAGCTCTATTATGTTATTGGCAAAAACTAGGTAGGTTGAAAACAATCAAAGATATACAGGGAAAAACCCTCATGCGTAGTGCACCTACTTCAAGTCTGTTATTGGTTGAAATGGTTGATTATTGTTTTGGCTTTTTGTAGAGGCGATTTAAGCGGGTCAAAATTTCTTACAGAAAGTGTGTACGTCAAAGACAATTAAAGGATAACAAGAAAAAAAGGCATTAAAAAAGATGAAGGTGTTGTCAATTTTCAAGTGTTGTGTGTTGTGAGTTGCAAGAATTATGGTTTTGGGCTTCTGCAAATCTGTTAGAAGGTAACCAATCATGTGCATTGCATGCTATATGGAATGGACGATTAGAAATTGATTCTTATTTTGCGCCTGTAGATATGGATATTCAATTATGTTTGTTGTACAAATGCAATTAGTTTGTGTGTTTGTTGTCTAATAGTGTATGCTTCATGCATAGTGCAAGTGTTGTGTTTTCTTGGAGTTTGTTCTGGTGTTTTATTCAATCATGTTCATGTTCATCATATGCAAATAGTTTCATTTTCGAAAGATATTGCGATGTGCAATGAACTCTTGCTTATGTGTCGAAGTGTTTGCTTTGACAATTTGTCCACATCCCGTGTAATTGTATCTTTTGTGCTTTGTACAGGGTTTTTTTCCTGGGAGAATGAACATTCAATCTGTTTTCAACTCTTGTGCGGATAATTTATACCAATTCTTATTTTGCATCTGCATATATGGATATTCACCTATGTTTGTTGGATAGATGCAATTAGTTTGTGTGCTTCTTGTCTAATAGTATATGCTTCATTCATAGTTCAAGTGTTGTGTTTTATTGGACTTAGTTCTGGTGTTTTATTTAACACCCTTGCGGTTCATTGTATGCAAAATTGTATGTGTTGATAGTTCTCTTTGGATTTCATTTGCATTTGAAGATGTAGATAGTTGCATTCTTCAAAAGATATTGTGATGTGCAATACATTGTTGCCTGTGTGCGAGGAAGTTTGCTTTGACAGTTTATCCATAGCCATTACTTTTGTGCTTTGTGCAAGTGTTTTTTCCTTGCACAGTGAAAATCCAATCTATTTTCAATTCCTGTGTCGATAATTGATATTAATTTCGAGGCATCTATGCATTGTGGTGCTTTCACAGGTCGAAAGATATTGTGATGTGAAATGCATTGTTTATGTGTGGAAGCATTTTCTTTAACAATATGTCTGCATCCCATGTAAAACTATCTTTTGTGCTTTGTACAAGGTTTTTTCCTGGGACAGTGAACATTGTCTCTGTTTTCAACTCACATGTGAATAATTTATGCCAATTCTTATTTTGTGTTTGTATATATGGATATTCACCTATGTTTCTTGGATATATGCAATTAGTTTGTGTAATTCTCGTCTAATAGTATATGCTTCATTCATAGTGCAAGTGTTGTTTTTTATGGACTTAGTTCTGGTGTTTTGTTTAACATCCTTGTGGTTCATGGTATGCAAATTGTATGTATTGATAGTTCTCTTTGAATTTCATTTGTATTTGAAGATGCATATAGTTGCATTTTTCGAAAGATATTGTGATGTTTAATGCATTGTTGTGTATGTGAAAGGATGTTTGCTTTGACGGTTTTTCCACATCACGCATAGTCGTTACTTCTGTGCTTTGTACATGTTTTTTTTGCCTTTCATAGTGAACATTCAGTTTGTTTTCAATTCCTGTGCAGATAATTGATATCCATTCTATGGCATCTCTACATTGCGGTGCTTTCACACATTGATGCTTGCAATACCTTTGCAATGAACATGTGCGAGAACTCAGTGCAATTATGTCTTTAGCATTTTCATTTACATTTGGAAATGCAAATAGTTGCATTTTTTCAAACGATATTTCTTGATGTCAGGAATCTGATGCAATTGTTGTAGGAAATAGGGTCCTAGTTCGTTTTGATGTTATTGTAATGCATGTATATCTTAGCTTTTGAGGCAAATCTAGGAATGATATATTGCTTCATTTCGTAATTCAATGGAAGAGTAACAAAAAATGGGAGGGAGACTTGGACTGCATAAAACAAATATTTTGTAGGTGTTCAATATTGTAATGTGCAATGTGTTGCTTCTTATGTGAAGAAATTTTTGAATGGACGATTTGTCGACATCCCCCATAGCTATGTATTTCGTGATTTGTACAGTTTTTTGCATGGCACAATGGACATTTTGACGCATAAGAATTTTCCCTCCAAAACAACCTTGTTGAACAAACTTAAGGGGGTCTTTTCATTCACTAAGGGAGTGGGTTCCCTAACTTGAAATTATCGTAAATACTATGTTTTATTTGAAATCTAGAAGGTCTACATAAGTTAGGATTTGATTTGCTTGGAAATGTATATTGTAATTGAATCTGCCTTGTTTTAGCAGATATAGAAATAATGGAGATCCTAGAGGGATCCTAGGGATAAATAGAGATTTTAGAAATAGTTGAGGATATTATGGATCTGAGAGATCTTAGAGTTAGGTTGCATATTTTGTTAAGCCCTAATATTGGCTCATTACCCCTTAATTAGGGCATATTATATTAGTAATTCTATTTTATTTATGTCAGCTTTAGGCCATTAGTTGTAATTATACCTCCTAGTCTCCTATATATACCAAGGAGACATTTTCATTTTGAATCATCTTGTATTTGAACATTTAAGTGGGGTAAAAGGAGGTTGCCCCCTCAAAGAGGATTATTATCTAAAATTATCTCTTTTTCAAGGCGTTGCGTACTTTTTCTGAGGTTTTTCTATGCTATATTGATATTTGGTTCTTAACATATGGTTTCAGAGCTCAAGGTCTTGGGGTTTCGCTGCTACATCTGAGACACCTTGGCATTTTCGCTATAACTTTTTTTCTACAAGGTTTCAGAAGGAACGACTTGGATGATATTTAGTAGACGGATCAAGGTACGTTGGATTTACAATTCAGCTACTGAGGCCTTATAATTTCAGAGATACACCCTGTACAAGATAGGGTTCTGGAATCATCCTGAAATGAGTCATTGCGGAATTTTCGCTATAAAAAAATTTCTGTAATGTTTCAGACCCTGCACTCTGGAGGCTATTTACAGAAATTAGTAAGGTATCTATGGTAAAAATTTCAGCTTTTGGGTCATCTTACATTTGTCGATACACCTTGTGTAAGATAGAGTATTTGACTAGTCCTATTGACTACTCTCAAGAAGGTGTTCTAGGTAAAACAATCCTAAATTCTTCCTAGAGTATCCAAATTGAGTGGGACTGGTTTCATTGGCTCGTGGACAGTCTATAGTATTTCGAGTGCAAGTTTCATAATTTTATATCAATTATTTTGTGCAGGGCACGCTATACAAGTGAGATCTCCTGGAACGGCCAAAAATCGACAAGTTGTGGGGAAATTACCGTAAATTCCACTTGGCACATCCAATTTTGATCAGACCTGTGGCATTGCAGAGAAGAAATATTAGAGAACTACATAAAAGAAAGTTTCATACCCAGAAGGGCCAAAACTTGGGAGATACAACAGAAGAAATATTGTCTAGCAGAACCACCTCAAAATAAAGGTTCAAAAGTGATACTTCGCCAACATGCCACCCAAAAAGGGAACTTCTACACCAACTAAGCCTCCAGAAAATCCTACTTGGACTCTTGATGAAGGTGAAGAAATGCGTAGGGACATAAATGATTTATAAAAGAATATAGTTACAAAAGATGAACTGCAAGAGATGATGGAGGGTTTAAAAGGGGAGATCATGGAAGTATTGAAACATTTCGTCATAGAGAAGACACCTGAAAGTGAAAATGCATCCCATGAAATTCATAATGAGGACAGAAGGAAGGTGAATCAAGAATGGAGAAACTCCAACTTTGGTTTGAAGACCAACCACGCTCCTAAGATTGATATGAGGAAGTTTGATGGCAAGGACCCAAACACATGGATACTTCAGATAGAGATTGATATGAGGAAGTTTGATGGCAAGGACCCAAACACATGGATATTTCGATGGAGCAATTCTTGATCTCCATAATGTGCCACATACACAATAAAAGGTAAATTTAATTACTTCTTTATATTTAGAACCCAATCAATTTGTATGGTATCGATATTTTGTTCTCGAAATCACTCTCTCATTACTTGGACAATTTTCAATGAAGAAATGATAACACACTATGAGGATACAAGGAGCACACCTTCTTTATCCAATTGATAAATCTCAAGCAAAGGGTTCGCCATTCTCGCTAACACCGAGAACTTCCAAAGATTGAATATAAAGGTAAATCGACATTCCATATATGAGCACTTGATTGATGTATTCATAGGAACTTTAAAGGATAACATTCAACATTAGTTTGCCTTTGGGAACCCAAATCATTGAGAATGCATTTAAGGTGGCAAGAAAATGTTGAAAGTAAAAATATGGCTATGGCTACTAGAAGGACCAATCCTAACATCTATAAGGAGAACAATGCTCCTTCTCTAAAACACCAACCTACAAGGTTGACACTCAACAATTGAGGAAAGAAAAGAAAAGGTTTATTATTTAATTGTGACAACAAGCAATGCTAAGGGACATAAGTGTGGTGAGAAGAAACATTCTACACAGATTGTGAAGAGGGAGAAGAAAAGAACGCTAGAACCAATCTCAAGATGAAAATGAAGCAATTTCTATCTTAAGAGTTGACTCCCCACGAGCATCATGTAATGCATTGGCTAGAATTAGCACCCTCAAACCCTCAAGATCAAGGATACATCAAAAAGAAAGGTAATAGTCCCACTGATTCCCGGCAAGCACTCATAATTTAATTCACTATAACAGCCAAAGATTCCCACCTCCTCCCTTTGTATATTCGGGCCGAGTTTCCGCTAAGTAATGATTCCATATGGAGGAACTATCAATTCTCCTCGAAATGGCCAAGATCAATCTTACTATGGGGAATATGTAATGAATAATAGTCCAATGATTGCCAAGTACCAATGGGTGGTGCGATGTTGTACTAGGAATCCAATGGTTACAAATATTAGGAATGTGTTGACTTTAATTTTCAAGAACTTTTCAAGGAATTTTCATCGAAGGAAAGTAAAGAAATTGAGTTAAGAGGTACCGTGGAAAGCCCTAGAAGGTGATAAGCTCTAACAACAAGAAAAAATTCATTGGAAAAGTAAGCATCAAGGTGCTAATTGCACAACTATTCTCTCACTAGATGTTCAAACATCTAAGTCATCTATTCCTCAAGATCTCCAAAGGATCATTGGTTAGAATTCCAAAGTATTTTAAAGATATTCCCAAAGGTCTTCCACTCCACTCTCAAATCATGATCAAGGAAATTCACCTAATTCCCTCGAGTGTTCCTCCTAACATTAGGCCATACTGATACCCTTATGCCCTAAGAGTGAAATTGAGCGATGGTTGAAGAAATGTTAGAGGGTCAGCTAATATTGAGTTAGACCTAGCCAAAGTTCTTACTTCGCACCAATGGTAATGGTATTCAAGAAAGATAACTAATGCGATGCATGTCGTGATTATAGAGAGCTCAACAAGATCACTAATAAAGATAAGCTTCCCATTCCCTCGGCCATTGATGAATTGTTAGGTGAACTACATGGAGCAATCTATATTTCACAAAAATTGATCTCCTCGCTCGTGGTATCATCATCGATCGTATCGAAGGAAGAAGATATCCCAAAACAACATTCAACCATGAAGGCCATTATGAATTTCCTTATCAGCGCCCCTTTGGCCTTGGCTAAATGCACCTTCCACATCCCAAGGATTGATGAATCTACTTCAAGCCCTTCCTTCGAAAAATTTGTGTTAGTATTTTTGATGATATACCAATTCATAGTAAGTCTTGGGAGGATCATGTGCGACAAGTTACCGTAGTGCTATAACCACTAAAGGAGAAACAACTATAGCGCCAAACCATCCAAATGTTTCTTTGGAGCAAAGGGAGGCAGAGCATTTGGGTCATATTGTATCCTCATGAAGGTACTGGCGGTAGACCCCAACAAGATTAAGGACATGATGGACCGGCCGCATTCCCAAAACATTGAAGAATATTAGAGGATTTTGGGTTTGATTGGTTACTACCACAAGTTTGTTCTTAACTATGGAAGAATAACAACAATCTTTAATCCATTTAACTAAGAAGGATGCATTTTCATGGACCTTTGAGGAAACTAAAGCTCTTGAACAATTTAAAGAGGTGATGTGTGAAGCTCCCGTCTTGACCACCTGCAATTCACAAAAACCTTATTGTGTAATGTGATGCCTCGAAATGGAATTGGTGTTGTCCTAAATGCAAGAAGGAAGGCCCATGGATTTTGAAATTTGACGACTCAAGGGAAAGGACTCTACAAAACCCATTTATGAGAAGGAAATGATAATACTACATGCATTGAAGAAATGGCATCCTTACCTTAATAGGTAGGCAATCATGATAGTCTTAAATACTTCTTGGAACAAAGACCTGCCATTAGAAGAACAACAAAAATGGGTGCAACCAAGATATTGGGTTATGATTTGAAATCCTCTATACATGGCAAATAAGCTGCCAGATGCACTCTCAAGAAAGGGATGAAGATGTTGAGTCCTTTCTCTCGTATATCTCGATCATCCAACCCGATTGGATAATAGAAGAAAAGGGATGAATGGAAGAATGATGAAAAAGTGTGGACTCTCATTCAAAGGTTGCTAGATTCCAAAGCGGTTGGCATCAAATACATTTACATGGAAAATGATTCACTATGGTACCAAAGATTGCTTATATTTATGTAAGAACCCAACCTCAAACAAGTAAATTATTGAATTCAAAATCTAGGAGGGTACCTTTAATTCCTTTTGGAAACCTACCATAGAGTCAAGAATGTTTTTTGGGATGGACTTAAAAACTAATGTTCAAAGGTTTGTGGCGTAATGTTTGGTTTTCCAACAAAATAGTGGAAACAATTAACACCCCGTGTCTTACAACCATTATCCATCCCAAAGATCACTGAGGAGGTTTCCATGGATTTCATCAATGGTTTTCCAAAGTCCTAAGGAAAGAGTGTCATCATGATAACTGTTGATAGACGACCGCTACTATCTCTTTGTGCACTTCATCCCTTCAAAGCTAGTGTGCTACTCTTCCACTACATTCATGGAGACAGCTCAAAAGATATTACTGGCAGCCCAAAGATTATTGTAAGTGACGTAGATCCCATCTTCATCGACATTTTTGGACGTAATTATTTTATTTTTTGGTTACTCCTCAATCCTTTATAGCTCATCCTATCAGTCCTAAATCCTCGATGGAAAACCGGAGATAGTGAACAAATGTTTGAAGGCTAATTGCTGCTTTGTCTCTTAATAAACAAAACACAATGGTTCGTTTTGCTACCTTAATGGTGGTATAACACTTCCTTCTTCATACCGCAACAAAAATGACAACCTTCATTTATGGCACTTTTATGGATGTATTCACCCCTCCTTCCTTCCATCAATACTCTTCTAAAAGAAAAAATCTAAGGTTCAAGCAAAGTTGGAAGATCACATCGAATCAACAATAAGTTCTCAAAATCTTAAAGGACACCGACCACATGGCATAGAATCAGCTTTGAAACAACAAGCAAATCAACATCAGAAAGGAAATAAGTGTTGAAGTAGGGGATTGGGTGCTTTTGAAGTACCACAACCATACAAAACAGATGTCCCTCCCTCAAGCAAGCCATTAAGGATAATAAATTATCACCTCACAAGTACTACTATGGCCCCCTATAAGGTGTTGCAAAAGATTGGTACTCATGGAATACAAATTGGAGTTGCCCCCATCTTCTCAATGAAAATAACCTTCCATGTTTCATATGCTTAAAGAAGGTTATAGGCTTATGAAGATTCCAATTCAAACTATATTGCCGAACTCTGGATGAGGAAGGAAAATCATATTGAATCCTGAAGCCATCACTCACATAATAATAATTCACCGAGGAATAGATCCATTTCGTGAGTATCTCAATAAAATGGAGGGAAACCACCTATTGAAGATTCCTTAACTTGGGAAGATGTGAGCATTTTATACTGTACATCACATTTCTTACTTTGCCGCTATGCAAGCATGAACACTTTGTCCTTAAGGTGGGGCAATGTTAAGCCCTAATATTGGCCTTCACACCCCTTTAATTAGGGAATACATATTAGTAATGTTATTTTATTTATGTCACTTTTAGGCCATTAGTTGTAATTATACCCTCCTAGTCTCCTATATATACCAAGGAGACATTTTCATTTTGAATCATCTTGTACTTGAACATTTAAGTGGGGTAAAAGGAGGTTGCCCCCTCGAAGAGGCTTATTATTTTAAATTATCTCTTTTTCAAGGCGTTGAGTACTTTTTTTGAGGTTTTTCTATGCTATATTGATATTTGGTTCTTAATAGATTTTGTGGAGTCTGAGTAGGATCTGAACTAATTGACAGTTCATATACCTTCTTTAACTATGTAAGCTTATGGGCATTGGAGACAGAAACATAAGAGAAGGATGTGTTAGAGAGAGAGAGGATAGGAAGAGTATGAGGAAAAGGCCAACTATGGCCAAAGGCCAAGTAGAGGACTATTGAATGTAAATCAGGCTAGGAAGGATGAAGGCCCTGTGTAAATTGTGTACAAATATTCATTAATAGAAATCTTTGTGTTTATGGTGTCAGTGTGGGATTTTGGATATTCCTTTCATTGTATTGGTGTCCATGTGTTAAGTGATTGAAGTCCAGGTCAGACTCTTCATAGTTGTGTTTAAAGTTTTTTGGTTTAAGTTGTATTAGAAACCATCAACGCAGAGAAGGAAGGATCGATGATCCTGACCTAAGATCAATAGAGGATGAGTTCAGATTTGAATTGGAGTGGAATTGGGGATGAATAGAGTTTAAATACTATTATATGTGCAGGTGAATCGAAGGTCGAAAACCTTCAAGTACATGCATCAAATGCCTTTACAAGCAAGGAGAAATAATGACCATCTGATCAAGACGAGGAGTAATCGTGATTGTTGATTTATCAGACCAAGGTTTTGTTCATTTGTTCTAACTTTGGACAATTGAGATTATATTTGGATTGGAGTCCATCCAAATCGACGACATGAGTCAATTCTAAGTTCAAAGTCTGATACGCTGAGGGAGAGACATTCTAAATACCTTTAGAGTTAGCGTTTCAGAGTACATAACTGGAGGAATACCCCGATAGATGGTAGTTTGATCAATGAGTGAGATTGATCGATAAGGATAGATCAATGACAGAGAGAAGTTCCTACAATAATCAGAGTGATACACAGTTGTAAGATCACAGTGGATGATAGATGCCAATCAACAATGAGGATCTGTTCGAGATTATTTAGATCGACAGATTGAGGAAGAACACATGGAGGTGTTCTAGTGGCCATAGCTTGTCAGAGAAAAGTATTTAGAGTTTCTAGATCGATGGTGGAGATCTATTCAGGGTTGAGTAGATCACCGGTTTTTTATGAGATACATGGTGAAAAGATGTAGAGACTAAGGTTCAAGTTGAATAAAGGTGAATGAATTATGACTTTTGATCACGAGAGATCAATGACTCAGACCTATCGAAGTTGTTCAATGCATCAGAGTTATACCATAAAAGTTTGTAGTTTGTTAGAACTCCGATAATAGGAAATTGTTAGAGTTCGAGTTATTCAAAGTTGTTAAACCCATCAGAGTGTTATAGTTTGATCGGAGTACGTGATTGAAGTAGATAACTTAACCTATGTGTGAGTGATACTCCGATAGAAAGGTTCAATGGATTGAGGGGAGTTAAGCACTAACGAAGATAAGCACCAGTTCATAGCTCTAGGTCTTATGACGATAAACGCTTGGACATAGGAGTTGATGTTGTAGAGTTGGTGCAAGGTTCCTGCATATGGTCGCATGGAGGATAAGAAGTTTAGCGCCATATAGAAGAGCACTTAAGTTAAGCGCATAACAACAAAGAACACACATCTATGTTAAAGGAGATATTTTGGGCCCGTATTGAGAAGTTGAGAGAAACACAAATTTTGAAGCTGCAACAGAGTTAATCAATACTCTGCATATGTGGGCTTTTAGGCCTGGAGGTCATCACATTTGGTTTGTTTCCAATTCTTGTGTAGAGAATTGTTACCAATTATCTGGCATGCTTTCATTGCAGTGATTTTGCACATTGGCGCTTGCGATAGTTTTGGACTATGGATTTTTTCCATGTTGTCTGGATGCTTTTTCTATGAACATATGTGGGTGCTCGGTATGGTTATGTCTTATGCACCTCTGCTCTATGCAAAGACATAATGCAACTGCATCCATGAGTTATGTGCATGTTTTTTCTTGGTGTAGTGAACATTTGTTCTATTTTCAACTGTTGTCCGAAAAATTGATGTCGATTGTCAAGGATCCCTGCATTGTCGCGATTCTGCATGTTGGACTTTGCAATAGTTTTGCAATATGGGTTGTGGCAAGGCATGTGGTTTCTCAGGTTGTGGGAAGGATTTTTTTATGGACATATGTCTGTATCCAGTTTAGTTATGTATTGTGAGGCTGTGTACTTTGCAGATGCATATGGCCATTGTGGGAAACACTTGTGTATTTTAAATGATTGTGCAGAGAATTTATGTCGGTTTTCATCGTTCATTTCAACACCTTCATGGTCCTGCTAAGGCTTTTTCTACAACCATGTTTTTGAAGTACACATACATATTGGTTGTGTGCGTTGACATTGGGGACATGTGTGTGGTGGGCATAGAAAACATGTGTTCTATTTTCGACCATTGTGTGGGTGAAAGACATGGTCACGAGTTTCTATGCTTCGGCGTCTCCACATTCACAATAGTTATGCACTTTTTTTGTGACAAGATAGGTAGTTTTGAGGAAGTTGCAATGACCTTTGGGGCATTGATTTTTCTCATATTTAGAAGGAAAGGGCAGTGATTTAGAAATGGTGCAAAGAAAATGCACTTGGTCTTGAAGCAATGACAGGTCTATGATTTTCTTATAGATATCATTGTAGTGCTTATCTATATTTGTTGTCTGGGAAAAGTAACAAATTATATATTCATCCATTCCACAATTCAATGGAAGAGTAACGAAAATAGAAGTGAAACATGGAATGCATGGAACAAATATTTTGCAAGAGTGTATGAAAATTTTCATCTAATGTAAAAAGAGGATTCATGTCCAACAAATGTTCAATATTGTTATTTGCCATGTGTTGTTGCTCATGTCCAGAAACTTTTTCTTTGATGATTTGTATGCATCCTGCATAGTTGTTGTAACACCCCCATTTCCCCCAGTCTATAATTAATCATAATTTATGATTTCCATGCAATGGCTTGCAAATATTGTAAATGTATTATTATTTGATTGTAAACGCCGAAAATTGATTGATGGGTGAAGACTTAAAGTACCGTCCATGGTATCACTAGAGGAATGAGGGGAGGTTCTATTAAGTTAAAGGACCCCAAGCCATCTTGCATAAATATTAATTGGAAAAATTCATATTATTTTTCCCTTAGCCCGGAAACACGAGAAGTCAGTTAATGAGGAGGGATTGGTAGTTGAACAACCAACCACCCCAATGAATGGAAGTATGGAGGGATGTCAGAAGGGACATGAATCGGCCAACTAGACGACAATATGAAATATCACCATGGGTCCCCAGGATTGACCCACGAGTTTCCTTCTGACAGAAGAAACAAAAGGACAGGTGGATAACCTACCTAAGTTATGTGTGCAATAGTTTGAGGGCCTTGGGGGAAGGGGGGCGTGCAGCCTAGATATGCACAGAGAGAGAACTGGAGGAGAGTTCGGCCCTTGAAGGAAGAGAGATGTTTAAAGGAATGCATGAGTGCTTGTAATAAAGAGATCAGAGAACACGTAGAATAGGGAGATGAAGCATAGAAGACCAGGGAAAACCTGCACTGAGCTAAGGAGGTCGTGAGCTTGATGTTGGGAAGGCATATGATAAACCTCGAAGGAGCCTGGGCTAGGTGGGTGTAAGAATAATCTCTACCTAGAGTATATTGAAGGAGAGTAACCTTCAAATCTTACCGAGAACCTGAGAGAGATTCACTAGTGATATCATGGCTTGGCATAGGGGTGGCCATAATGCTAAAAATGAATGCATCTAAGCCTACATTTGGGTGGAAAGGTGAACACCCACAATCAGTTGGTCGACTATCAATTGTAATAGATAAGTATTTCATAGACTCCGTGTAATTGAATTTAAATGCATGTACTTGCACTATAAATATACACACTTGATTTATAGTAATGATGCTAATTTTATAAATTTATGGAGTGGATAACACCTTCTTGGAGAAATTCTTGCACTATTTTCTCAATTTATTCTTTTGGGAAAAGGGATTATGATAAGGGAGAACATTGGGAGGAAGACTGCCAGGAACAAGGGGGATGGAATAATCATGAACACCACGAGAAGGCGTAAGTCCCCGAGGAGTCGAAAAAACAAATTGATGTGTGGAGAAGATAGCTTGGAGGTCAGGATGCATAGAGGGTGTCTCAACCATTTGAATAGAATGGAGTTGAACAATAATAACATCAGAGTGGTCTTTCTTTAGGATATTTTCCATGCGATGGGAACTAATGATCTCAGGAGAAGCAACTGTGATACCTTGGAATTGATACCTTTTTCCCTCCTGTTGGAATTGCATGGTTAATTCCTTAAAATCCATACGAATGGGACCCAAAGTGCATAACCACTCAACACCTAACACAATGTCACAACTGCCCATTTCAATGGGAAACATATGAGATTTCAGGTGGTAATGTCCAATTTGAATACACACATTTTCACCACCACATTTCATGGGCCCACCATTGCTATCATGATTTGAAAATTATTGACAACACGAATATAGAAATTGGTTTATTGGGCAATGAGACAATGAATAAAATTGTGGGTGCTACCACTATCAACAAGGATGATGACCTTCATATGCTTAATATAGCCAATGAGCTTGAGGGTTTGTGGAGAAGAGAAGCCATTGAGGGCATGCAAGGAAATGAATGGGTCAACTTCAGGTGGGCCAGTGGGCTCTTGGGTAGCATTGTGAAGGGAGGGCTCTTCAACAAGGGGAATTGTCACATCATCTTCAGGAACATCTTCAGAAATGGCCATTAAAAGTTTTTGTTCCTTACACTTGTGCCCCGAAAAATAATTTTCATCACAATTATAGAAAAGACCCTTTAGTTGGTGTTCCCCCATTTCATCCCTAGTTAATTTTTGTACCTTGAGGGGAGTGACAAGGGGATTAGGATTAGTGGGTCAAGGGCGAGGAAAAAAAAGAGGGTTTTTTGTTGTAGGAAAAAACAATGTGTTGGGCCTCTTTAGCATGTTTAGTAGATTCCAACCAAGTATGAGGGCAGGCCATGAGAACCTAGGATCACATTTCATTCTTTAGGCCACTGATAAATAATTCACGAAAGAACACAATTGACATGCCCTCGGTTCGAAACACCAAATGCTCAAAAGAAGTTATAAAGTCTTCAATTGTGCCTGACTGTTTCAACTTGGTCAAATGACCAAGCTAATGGATATCAATGTCAAAGTGGTCATAGAGCTCCGCAACAAATTGGGTTCAGAAAACATACCCCTGATGTGAATTTTTACACCATTTGCACCATTTCCATCGTTCAAAATATAGATAGAGGACAACATAACAAAGTTTGGCAAAAATCCCATATGGAGGATTTATTAAGAAGTAAAGGCTTGTACCAGATTACCTTGGGAAAGGAAAAACACCCATTGATGTTGATAAGAAAGTCAAATGGGATAATAGGAATGACAAAGCACGTGGATTAATTGGAATGTCCATCTCTCCTGATTTAAAGTTCCACCTTCAATCAATTGATAAACCCAAAAAAGCTTGGGAAAAGTGTTAAGCCCTAATATTGGCTCATTACCCCTTAATTGGGGCATATTATATTAGTAATGTTATTTTATTTATGTCAGCTTTAGGCCATTAATTGTAATTATACCTCCTAGTCTCCTATATATACCAA
>SNQJ01S0124096.1:1483-16965 GCA_010110895.2 Picea sitchensis
TTTAATTTGCATCTCACAAATTAAATGACTAGGGCCCACATTAGGCACTTTCTCACCCCTTAGGCGCCTAGGGAAGAGAAACACTTGCCTTGGTACTTTATTTAATTAAAAATTTAACATTAGATACTCCCTAAACTATTGCAATGGCTATGCAATGAAGTCCATTGATCTCCTATCTCAGAAATTGGATGAACGGAGGAGAATAAAGAGCTGTTGGAATAGTTCTCTTGCTCGTGGATACTGTAACTATGAAGGAATCCTCAAAACTAAAGCTGGTAAAGAATCCTCTACGATTAAGCAACACAAGCAGCAATTAAAAAACAGAGCAGCTCCATTAAAACTCAGAGACAAAAATAATATAACATTTAACACAACACAGAGAAATCCATAAACAAAGACACAGTGTTTACCTTGAAAATCCAAATGGGAAAACCAGCTTTGAATGGATGCTCAGTCTATTTCAACAATCTCTGGTTATAATTCTATTCATGGCTCTCTATCCATCCTCATCTCCTTGGCCAAAAGACCCTTTGAGAGTGAAAGTACAAAAATAAATAGAGAGAGCGGAGGTAATGGGAAGGCCAACATGCATGACCTTTCATTTCCCATTCCTCACTCTTTTCTCTCCTATTTGATTTTTCTTTTTCATTTAATTCTCTTTTTTTTTTCTCTATTTTGTCATATTCACTTTTACATTAACATTGTCTAGCCTTCTTTAATTGCCGAATTAGCTTGCAGGTATTGAGTCTTACAACCATTTGCTTGTTTGGATCCATCTCGGATCAGCTTCCTTATCTGCTTGTCGACAGACCTCCTGCAGCCTTTGTTTGACCCGTTTGATGTTGCTGTCTGCAACAGCCACCAGACCTGCTGTAAGATTAATTGTCAGCCCTACCTGGCCAGATCTGTCTCGACTCTTTTCTGCTGAATTGCAACTATTGTTTCTTCCATGGAGACCACTGTTGGTTCCTGCTGGATGTGAGTATACACAGTTACACATAAGCTGCCAGTTATGAGAGGAGCTGTAACTAAACTCAGGAAAAAAAAAACTTTACCCCCTTATTTTAGTTTATTTTAATAACAATTCTTTTGATATAAAAATTGTTATTACCTAGGCTCCACTTCAAGTTATGCTTGTGCCTTGGACTTTGATTTTTGTGCCCTACCTCTTCCACATGTCACAATCACTGGCTGTGCTTCCTGTGATTAAGTTCGAAGTGTGTTTTAATTCTTACTGTGACTCCCCAAATGCCCTTGCAGGCTTTGACATTTATGGACGCCAATGATGAGCTTGGCTTTGATACAAAAAAATTGCAATACACTTGGGCACAAAAGTTGCACAGGGAGAGGTGAAACCTGACAATGTTATTCAATGTGCGTAATAATGAGTTACGCCAAAATGATATGCCTCGTGATAGGCAAAAGTTGGTGGCAACTGCCATTATATAACTTATGCGACTTAATTAAAATACATTAAGTCGCAGTATTTAACCCAACACTGAAGTACTTTGTTAAGTAAAATACCGAGACATTATGATATGACCACTATATTACATAGACTTTATCAAAACTTACTGTGTGTGGCTGTGCCATACACCCTTGATCCAATGGAAAGCCCCATACAGAGATATCATAATGGTCATAACCCCAATTCTTTGGTTAGAGCAAAGTATATACCTTACTCATTTGATATATTTCACATACGGAAAAGCCAATTGCAGATGGAGAAAGGATCACCTTCAGTCTACTACTGTTTTCATCCTATGAAAAGCCTAGTGGATTCTTGTTTGAGGTCAAGTATTTATTTATCAATGGAGAATACAATCATTTTGACTGAATAGATAAGATAAGATAGTTTTATCAATGTCCAACAAATGACCACAAAAGTAGGTCAATGGGACTCAAAGATACATCCAGTGTGAATACAATGTCGGAGTGTCAAAGCAACTCCTAGGTAATGCTGAAAGCAAGAGAAAGAAATTGAAAAAAAAAGTGCAGCATAGATAAGTGTCTATCTATACTAGCTGATTGAAAAAATACTAGATTTATGATTTATGAGAGAGCACTACTGTGTACGAATATTCAATATTGCACTGAGAGATTATTCCTGTTATGCAATCTATTTGGACTAGGATTCCAATTTCTATAGAAGACCAGTAGACTGAGCAATGATACTAACTAACATTCATTTCATTGTATGTGAAGGTTTTTGGAGGGAGCAAGGAGTGTAGATAACCATTTCCACACAACTCCATTCGAGAAAAATATTCCTGTATGCCAGGATACTTACAATTCAATACAGATGAGATTTAGCAGAATCTGATGTTGCTTTCTTTTCACACAATCAAGGTGAACACATTTCTAATTGTCATACTGGTGACTTTTTCACAGGTTTTGCTGGGTCTCCTCAGTGTGTGGAATGTATCCTTTCTTGGGTATCCAGCTAGGGTAAATCTTTTCAAGATCTTAGTAGAGTGTAATGGACATAAAGAGGCTTCTTTAATTACCTTCAATACGCATTTATTCTAGCTTGCCAGCATTTTATAACATTTCTTTTTCCTCTCAATCTTGTAGGCTATCTTGCCATACACTCAGGCTCTGGAGAAGTTTGCACCACACATCCAACAGGTAAACTTCTGTCTTGGATGTTCTGTGCTGTCTAATATTGTGCACTTGAGTTTTCATCGTCTGAGATTATCTTTTCTATTTTTTGATAATGATATGAATTTATTTTTGTGTATGTTGCAGCTTAGCATGGAGAGTAATGGGAAGGGAGTTTCTATTGATGGTGTACCCCTCAATTTTGAGGCTGGTGAAATAGATTTTGGAGAACCTGGTACAAATGGCCAGCATAGCTTTTACCAGTTAATTCATCAGGTATAATTCTTTCTCTTTTGATGCTAATGAAATGAGGCCATGATTTTAGAACCTGTTTCAAATGGCTAGTATAGGTTTTACCAGTATAGTCATCCGGAATGGTTCTTGCAGAAGAAAAGGATGAATCCTACTAATTGGAAAACACAAGAACTATCTATGCCTATTACATGGATATGTTTATTGTTCTTTTCAACTGTGACCCGAGCCATTCTATCCCGTCCTTAGCCAGCTTTATATTCGAATTATAATTGATGTTTTTTATGTGCGTTTGAGTTGAGGATAATTTAATATGGCCAATAGTAAGCACTGATGAGGGATTTCAACTGTTATAGATTTTTTCTTCTCAGTTACTAATACATGACAAGATGCATGGAATGTTTAGAAGTAGAAATTGCCTATAATGTTATATCTTATCACTCTGCCTGTGGTAAAATTTAGTGATGTTACATTTGTGTTTGATATTGTAAGGCTGGCGTGGGACCTTACCTGACTGCTCCAAGGTTGACCTTTGAGGACCCGATAAGACCTTTCAGACCTAGAATCAAATAATATTTCCTTTCAAGTCTGAAGTATTGATCTGAAGAGTTTACTTCTTCCTTAGATAAGAGTTAATCAGGACAAGTTTTTGAAGTATTGACCTTTTGTAAATTAATCAAAGGACCTTTCAAGGCCTAGAAGTATTTACACACATGTACCTGATAGGGATTTTCAAAGCCTTACTGAAATGAAGTATTTACCCCTGATTTAAGCCTTTTAATCAAGGCCTTACTGGAAGGAAATATTTAGTGCTTATTTTATTATTTCAATCAAGACCTTACTGGAATGAAGTGCCCCAATTGTGAAGATAAGACCTTTCAAAGCCTTACTGAATGCGCCAGCCCGTAGTTTTACTTCAATGAATTGCCTAACACTTAATTTTTATTTCCAATGAACATTTTCAAATGTGGTTGGATTTTATCGTGGATGTGATTAACATAATATCAACCTGCTTTCTCAAATAATTTTTGATGGAACAACCAAAGTTTTGAGAATGATGTGCCTCACCAAAATGATTTAGTTGACTTTATAGGGTGTCTGTTAGATTGTTTTTGTAGGTTGGTGAGTTTTTGATAGTTTCAGTCACATGGATATGTGCCTCTGTGCAATATGCAGGGTCGTGTAATTCCTTGTGATTTTATTGGCATCATCAAGAGCCAGCAGCCCATTTATTTACAAGGTATGTCACAACTTGCACTGCAAGAACTGACAATAGAGGACTTTGATTCTGTTGGGCAGATTGATGTGTTTGGTTGCTTTGCTTCATGTTTTTATCAATGTGCTTTATGTCATTAGAATTGTGATTTGTAATTGCAGGGGAAGTTGTGAGTAACCACGATGAACTCATGTCCAATTTTTTTGCACAGCCAGATGCTCTTGCCTGTGGGAAGGTAACCCTTCCTATTTGGTCCCTTGAAAATAAAACAATTTTTTGTCTGCTTTCTAAATTTTACATATGAAGTTCTGTAAATAGAAATAATCACTGAAGTTCTTGTATGATTTCAAATTCATGTAGACACCTGAGGAGTTGAGGAGTGAGAAAGTTTCTGATCATCTTATTGCACACAAGGTAAAATTGAAGCTGTGTCAGAGATGAATCTTTTGTTTGTGATAAATATCATTTGGTTTCAAAATTTTCACATGGTTTATATGCAGACATTCTCTGGGAATCGACCATCGCTAAGCATCTTACTACCATCATTGACAGCATATAATGTAGGCCAGGTTGGTTGAAAAACTTTTTGCTAACAATTTGGATTCTGCAACTTTCTTCACCCATGTTCAATTACCCATTCATTGTAAAGATGCATTTTGGCTTTAGCAGAGGTAATCTCATATTGTTCACTAATTATTAGCTACATGGTGTTAAGGATTTCCTATGAATCTTGAACTTGCAGGATGTGCTGAATATTATTTTGGGCTAACACAGCTTTTTCTTTGGTACATTAGTTGTTAGCAATGTATGAACACAGGATTGCAGTTCAGGGTTTCATTTGGGGCATTAATTCCTTTGACCAATGGGGCGTGGAGCTTGGCAAGGTATGGTCAAAACAAATTCAAATAGAACGTTTTGTGGCTTGAAATGCAAGAAAAAGAAATTGAGTGGGATGATCAATATTCATATTAGTTTCTGTTAATGTCTACAGTCATTGGCATCTCGTGTACGAGCTCAGCTGAACATGTCTCGCACTGAAGGGAAGCCAGTCGAGGGCTTTAACCACAGCACCACAATGTTGATAAAACGATACTTGAAGGTAATCAGATGCTTCAATATATTGTTCTCTTTTTCAAGTCTGGAGAAAATGTGCATTCTAAGGGGTTATATTAAATTGATTGTTACAACTGCGCTTTTCAGAACTTTCCATTGAAATACATGCATATCATACCAACAAACCACCTCATCTAATCATGTTTACTTACAGGAAAATGCTCCAATTCCTGTGGACTTGCTCCCCTCAAATGTATAGCACACTCTTCTATTTGTTGAGCACCAGTCAATCTTTTAATTTTGAATGGCAGTTCTCCTTAGTTTGTATTTGAATGGGAAAGCTTCACTTATGATGGAAGCTTTTCTGTTGAAGTGGAGGCTCTTTTGATGATCAGGAATGGATATTTATTGTTGTTATTAAAACCGGGAACCTAGTGTTCGTATTTTTAATTGAGTTGAAAATAACATGCATCTTCACAATAAAGAAACCTGCCAAATATTTTCCAGTTTAGAAACTCTATTTGCTATCATTTCCTATCCAGTATCCACTTCATTAGTTTCTCAGTGTTTGTCTCTTTAGAGATGTACAAGGTATTATCGTTATTTTTACTATTTCTGTAAATAGAGACAATTTTTGGAGATTTATATATCTTAAATATGAATTGGTAACTATTAGATATAGAGTTGAACGATAAAAGAAAATTAATCTGTTGATCATGGATCATGGCCGGTTGTTCAAGTGAATTTTTTTATCTATTTATTTATTTCAAGTGAAAATTTTATTTATTTATCTGTTTCAAATGTGTCAAATGTTCTATCAATAAAACGATATGTACATTGAGCATATTAGTATATTACAAGAAAAAGTGGGTGATGATAAAGGTCACCGCCATGGGATCACAAAGGGGCAATCAATACAAAATCCCCTCGATATGACAAAGGGGAAATCAATACAAAATCCCCTCGACAGGACAAAGGGACAATCAATGCAAAATCCTCTTTGGCTGCTAAAGGAACCAGGAACCAAAACGAGGCAATAAATATTGAATCCCCCAACATAACTGTTTACAACTAACCATATTTTCAAATCATTCACTTTTCGCTTTGGTTGTCCATGGGGTCTTTGCTGGATGGTTAAGTGGGTGTAGTGTTATTCCCCTTCCAAAGGTTAAAATCCCCAAAGTGACATGTTTCACACCTTGTGCACTGGTTTGTCTGTGCAGGTGGGCTGTTGTATGTTTTGCCCCTTGTAGGCCAGTTCACACATACAAATGGACTGTTCCATGTGACTGGATCAGGTGCAAGTCAATGGCGACTTTGGCAGAATAAATACCCCCACTCATTGTTTTTTAGCCAAAAGATTCCAATTTGAGTGCTGTAAAAATGGCTACAGTCATTGCAATCCTCTCAGATTAGGTAAGGACAGGCTCGCTGGATTGTGATATGAGGAAGCTAGTAAAAAAATGTAATTTCCATGGTTTATTAGTTCAGAGACTTAAAATATCAATATTTAAAACTTCTGGATTAGGTTTACCAAACAGAGGTGTGAGTGGCTTGTCATACGTTTCACCCCTTGCAGGCCATATCATGTGCAGATAGGCCATTCCATGCAGTTGGGGCCAGGTGCAAGTCCCAGGTGACTTTGGCAGAATAGATACCCCACTCATGGTTTTTTAGCCAAGGGATTCCAATTTGAATGCTGCAAAATCGCTTACATTCATTATAGTTCTCGCAGATTGGAGAAGGGCATGCTTGCTGGATTGTGATAAGAGAAAGCTAGTCCAAAAACATCATTGGCCTTGGTTGATTAGTTCAGAGATTTACAACATCATTATTTAAAAATTAGTATTCTCTTCTATGGGTAGTAATCAATATTTAGACTAGCTGTCCACTATTAACCACAGGTCATAGGTAAGGGGTTAGGGTTTCAATGCCATAACGTGTTTGTTACTATTTTGAGAAACGTAATGTATATAGTTTAACAGTTAACGAGAACCTTAAGCTATGGGATTGTGGGTTACATGTTACTGATGTTTTATAAGCTGTGACCTTTTATGGAATTGAAAGGAAGTTGGGATCTTATCTTTATGTTTTCCTGCGTTGAATAGAGTATTGAGTCGCTTAATTTGTTGAGCAGGAGAATATTATATTCATAAGATTTAGCTACATGTTTAACTTGACAAAGTGAGTACTCGTACATTCTAGTGTCTTTTATGAATATAGGATCCAACAAGATTGTTTTTTGCTATTGTTCTCCCTTTGTAGGTAGTCTGCACTCTGTGGATAGGTGTTATTTAAAGCAATTCCAGATTTCTCTCATTCAAGGTTTCTCAAATTAAAAAGTTCATCAGTGCAATCTGAAATTAATTTAAGCATTTGTTGATGTTACTCTCTGGTTAATGTAAATCGTGTGTGTGCAAAAACCTGTTGGCACCATAGTTGAAAAAATATGAAGTTTTCCAAGCGTGCCCAGGCTGAAATCACCTTGGCTCTGTTCTTGGGCTTAGGTAACTTGGTCATGAGTCCGACTCTTTGTTGGTGAGTCAAACCTTTTTCTACATTGACAGTGAGGTATCTATCAGAGCTTAGGTAACTTAGTCATGAGTCCGACTCATTGTTGGCGAGTCAAACTTTTTTCTACATTGGTGAGGTATCTACCAGGCTACTGGGGGCTGGGACTAATCCTTTCTGACCTACTTGGGAATAACAGAGCAGTAATCTCACTACTAGGACCGTACCCTTTTTTAAAACCGAGAAACCTCCACACTACCGGGAATTTATAGCTGGCTTGACACGCTTTGATTTTGAACTTGTGAGTCAAACTTACAAGCGATAAGTCTGAACCAACTAATAATTATTTGGTTAACTGCTTGACTGTCAAACATGTGAGCAGATGGAAAAACTTACCAGCATTGATTATACATTCCAAAAGGGAAAAAATCCTCATTTTGAGTTGAACGTTTACACTTCTACATCAACTTGTTCCTGAACCGTGTTTTCCACTTTGGTCAGCACAACTATATGATGCATGGGTAATCAATTGTTTTCATATTAAGAAATCTTATAATGTATAAATAGATGAGGCACAAATATATTGAATTTTTGAAGTCACAAAAGTGGTTCTACATCAAGCTTGATCTGTAATTTCTTAGTCTATGACCGTGTTGATTCACCAGCATAGAGCTTGTTAAAGTTTGTTAAGGCCCTAATCCTCATTCATTATTAGTATATTAATTATAGTTAGGTTGGCTTAGTGGTAGGTTACATCATGCTCACTTTATCTTCTATTTATAATAAAGGAGATTTATTTGTGTAGGCATCTTGACTTGTACATTGGATATATTGTAAAAAGAGGTTGCCCCCTCGAAGTGGCTTCTTATTCATTGAATCTTTATCATTCGAAAGATGTAGAGTTACTTCGTCTCTTTTATGCTATTTTTGGAATTTGGTTCATAACATTTGGTATTGGAGCATATGGTCCTTGGATTTGGCTCCTTCAAACAAATCATCTTGGTATTTTCACTATAATGAATGTTGTGGAACTAAAATTGTTTATCTCTATTGCTATTTCACTCTGTATATTTGCATGCATATTACTTAAACATTGCAATTAAAATGGAGAAAATAGTGCTGAAAAAAGCATACATAGTAATAACATAGAGGTTTTACCTTGGAGACCCATTTTGGGAAAACCAGCAAGAAATGATTTTTGTTTAGCTCTCTCTATGCTCAGGATTTATTACAGATAGGAGCTTTACACTCTCTGACAAAGATGTTGTATAATCTTACTCCTAGGCTATGTCTTGCAGATTGTTGTGTTGGCTCAGAGACAATTTTCATTTTCTGTGGACAGGTTCAAAGTCCTATTCGTCCTTTTGGTCCAAGAACAATTTTCCTCTTCCAAGTCCTCACCATTTTTGCTATTGTGCCCTTAACCTCCCAAGTTCCCAATGTTCAGTGCCAATTTTGCAGAAAATCCCTTTGTTTATCCTCCAAGGTTCAAGCAAATCCCCCTTCCCTAGTGACCAATCTACCTCTATATTACTTCCTGTAGCGATTCTTTCTTTCTAGGAAAGCCAAGAGACCCCAAGAATCCATTGCCAATTTTGTTGCATCCATCATTCCTCCACGATAGTAAGTGTTTCCTTCTTAAATAGAGAATGCTATGATTCTTCTCTTTTAGGGTCAATGTTCCCCACATGGATGCTGCGTGACATTCTTTGCTTTGTCGATCGTCTATGTTGGTTGTAGGTACATGTGTCACCATTGTGGTCACATCCTTTGCTAGGTAGGCTAGGGTCTTCGATCTTGGTCTCTTCTTCCTTCTTCAATTTGTAGGATGTGGAAGGCAGAAGACAAAGATAAGCACCTCCTTTCTTTCCTTTAGTCTCCTTGCGGAGTGCAGAGCTAGACTCCCCTCTGATTATCCCTTTTCCTCAGCATTGCTTTAAGCTCAATGAGCCTTGCCTTTGCAGAATGTGGGGTGTGAATCTAAGGCTTCACTTCGCCTTGCCCACACCTCCACATGTCTTTACGTCATGTAGTCACATTGATGCCTTTGATTTACTTTGCTATGTAGAGTGTGTGGTGTGGAGCTAAAGCTTCCACTCTGCATGCACTTTGCCTCAGCTGATTTCTTGAAGTTTATTTCCTAGTGCATAGGCAGAGCATCAAACTACCCTACTTTTCTCTGTCTCTGTGTAGCTTATATCTCTGCATACACTTCATAACTTAGTCATTTAGGCAATGCAATTGGATTAAGGTTTAGATGGAGTTTTATCTCTGCATACACTTCATAACTTAGTCATTTAGGCAATGCAATTGGATTAAGGTTTAGATGGAGTTTTAAAGCCATTAAAACAAATAGTAGGGCATAAATATAATGAGTTTTTGAAATCATAACAATGGTTGTACATAAAGATTTAAGCTTTAAACACATGACGTATTTCACTTGGTCCATAATAATACATATTGATTAGGTGGGTTTAACAAGGTAAGAGCATTTTAGGTGGAAATTATTAAGATGTTATCAAATCAATTACTACAAATGCTTTGTCCTTTTACACCATGGCTAAGGACCATTGTAAATAATTGTTTAAATAAAATAATAATTTATTATTATTTATGAAATGAATAATAATATATTTATTCAAGAATATTGAATATAAAAAAGAGAAAAGGTTGAAATTCATATGTGATAGTACACTTATATATATTGGATAATTAGGATGGTTGATGGGTCACACCACTTGGTTAGGTCATGTTCCTTAGTTAGATTGTAACACTTCATTTATTTATTTATTATTATTTATATATTTATGTCCATTACATTGTCTATTTCTTTAAAGATGTTTTGTTTTCAAAAGCTTTTTATGGAAACACTTGTTTTTGTTCTCACTTGTATTGCCTTCTCATGATTTTTTGTTCTTGATGTCGTGATGGTCGATGACATGAGAGGATATGAGTTATGAGGAGTGGAACAAAACTGTGTTATTATGAAAGGGTGAGACCACCTTAATTAAATTTTCTACAGAACTATGTGGCAAATGATTTCTGTGATTTGGGAAATAATAAAATTCACACTTGAGCTTCTCTTCAATATAATAGGATCTTCACTTATTTTCTCATATTGATTTTGTCTTTGGTTAGTTTGTTGAATACTACAATGACTTTTATAATTAGGATGATAATAAGGCATCCTTGTATGTTGTGTCTTGTTTTTCGAACCTTCCTTTTTCGATATTTCTAGTGATTTATTGGTCGATAAAATCATGATATAAACATCATTTTGATTTGTGATGTCGAATGGATTTGTATTAGTTCTATTGGTTCTTTTTTCAAAGGTCTAGATTTTGACATATAATGATTCTTCTACTTCAATTGGATTAGTCATTTTTTCTTTATAGATCAATGCTTCTTTGTTGGTAAGTTTAAATAAACTTCCCTTGTAATGACTTCTCGTCATTCTTGAACTTCTTAGTTTGTGTAAGTAAGTTTTGATTATGATTTCTTAAATGTGAAAGTTCATTATTTTTTGACCTATCAACTTTAGTTTTAAGATTATAGTTTTCTAGTTGCTCATTTTTAATCTATTCATTACATAAGAGCTAACAAATTTTGTTATATATTCTCCATAATAAAAACACACAATTCATAAAACATAGAAATGATTCATAACTTCATGTAAGATCATATGTAACATAGAACATTCATTTCTGGTTACCATACAAACATCATATTGATAAAAAATACATAAAATGTTTCATACACTTAATCAAATTCATCCATGGATTCTGACACACCATCAGAATCTACATTGTCTTCAGATAATGTCTGGATGCAGATGTAGATGATCCATATTCTTCTCTATTATCAATGAGTGCACCATCTGAGTCTACATGTATGCCCAACATTTCAAATGTCAAAAGCCTATTTGATCTATGACTAGATTCAACATAATCCCATCTTGCACTTATCTCTTGTGGCAACAACCTTTTGATAATCTCTATGGTCCTGGAGCGAATAGTTCATCTCTTTGTCAAATTGAAGTCATAGACAAGTATGTCAACATCCTCTAATTTTAAGAGGTTGGTGCGACGACGAGTTATATTTTGACCCTTTCTTTTTCTCTTTCTGTTATTCTGTTTCTCAACCACCATCTTTTGCTTGTACACACCATTGAATAAGTGTGTACTTGTTGCATACCAATGCACTTCAACTGCTATAACATCTTCATTTTCTTTATCGATCCTTATAACCTTTGCAATCCATAATGGATAACCATGTGGATCTTCAGTTGCTAAGACTGCAATCATGCAACCTTCCTTAATATTTTGTGTTGAACCCTTGTAAAGGTCTTCCATGGCTTCAGGTTGTGCACATGATCTTCTGCAACCAATATACATTTCTTTTTCCTCTACCCGTGAAAACTCAATAGCATCTTGAGATTCCTGTTGTTCAACAATGTTTCTTTCTTCAGATTCATTTGACCTATTTTGTGGCCAAATAAATGGAGCCTTCAAAAATTTATCTTCAATTGTTGAGTTTGAAATTATGTCACTTTGATCATTGAAAAAAGACTCCCACCAAACAGAATCAACATCAAAGTACTCATATGTATCTTTAATACACTTTTTTATTTCCTCTAAGCATTCAAAATAATCTATATCTCTATTACGCCTTCGTGCATTATGGATTTCAACAACTGATTGTAATAACATTAAATTTGATGCAAATATTGGATGATCTGGAATGAACTTCAAAAATGCCAAACTCGATGAAGGCCCCCATTCTACATTAGTTGAATACTTCTTTCCCCATATAAGTGTTTTCCCATCAACTTTTTTCAAACAAAATTGGTGTTGGAAGCTAATGTCATTAAGTTGTTCAATACAATTTCTTCACCATGTGATCCCTGGATAAATCTTCGCATGTCAACAGTTTCTTCTAGTATGTGAGAAATAGACTTTGGAATGTATGATTTCTTAATACATTCAATTAATGATGGTAGACTTTCAGCATTTTTCGTCTTCAATGTTACTGAAATACGACTGAACATTTGATCAATATGATCATGCGTGTGTCCAACAAAAAAGAAACCAACTTTAACCTTTTGAAAGATTCCCAGTTCAACAAGCATGCTGAGATATCCAAAGACAACTTGATTTTTGTTTTCACGACTAGTGTTGTCCAACTGCAGATATAGAACTTGAGGAAGATTACGAGACCAGTGACTGATCACATGATGAATTATGGTGATGGTAAGATTTGCATCATTATGAATATTTGGAGCTGTGAAGTAAACCCTTGGACACATTGTTCCATTAAAAACCATACAACCAACCAAGTGAAACTGAATGAAATTCTCTTCCTGTAAATTTTTTGGTGTACGGACAAAATGTAGAAGAAGTGTTTTTTTTTTGTCCATGCCATCAATTATCATACCCATATATTTATCTGGAGCATCATAACACTTCTTTCTATGTTTGCACAACTTTTGTCTTTCACTTGATTGTTGATTCCTGTGTTCTTGAAATGATTTGACTATAAAATCTGCACACGACACAAAAATAAAATGTTGATAATATGTTTTGATAGTTGATAACTATCAAATTTAAACAAAAAAAAATTGTAAATATATATCTCTTTCAACCCCTTCATATTTATCTCTTCTTGCTTTAAGAGAAGCGCATATACTGCAAATCCCCATCCTTGACTTCTTAGGAATACAAACATTGTTGAATTGTCTCTTCCATACTCTTGTAAAATATGCATATGAAATAAAATTTTGATTTCCTTCAATAGTTTTAGCATATTCTTTGTATAACTTGTAGATTTCATTCCTTGAGAAATTATCTGGAATATGTATTGTCTCTCTATCTGGCATAGACTCTTCATGTTTGGAAAAGAAGTCTCGCATCCATGCCAATGCAATGTTTGTTAATGGGCCAATCTCTCGTCCATGATGTACCTTTGAATAAAATGTAGGATCTTTTTCCAATCTTGTTTGAATCCTTGATAGACGAAGATTACCAATAGAGTGGATTTTTTTGAAATCCTTTCTGCAAAGTAAAAGATTACCAATGTGATAATCATATCCTGTCTTCGTAGATATCATGCACCCCACTAAACATGAATTTTGCATGCTCTTATTCATTGACAAATAATTCTTCCTTTTCTGCAAGGCATACATGTAGTCTATACTTTTCAAACAATTCTTATGACAACAATCACTAGAAATCAAATCATCGATGGAAAATGATTTAGTGAGAAATTCTTTCCTAGACCTTGTATAACTAGAATGATTTGGATTGATATAAAAAGATCTAGTCCTCGTCCTAGACACAATATTTCTTTGCAATCTCTCCACTATTTGAACATCAACACTAGGAGGAATATCATTCTCACTATAATCATACATAGAATTCCGAGGAGACCAAACAAGAGATTGTTGATCACCTTGATTTGTTGCATCTGAATGATTAGAACATGATCTCCATTCCTAGGTCCATCATCATCTTCATTGATAATCTCATTGAGAAGAGAAATATCACGATCATCATCAACAACACAATCACCTGCAAGAAAGTGTCCACAATCGACATAATCATCTTCAATACTTTTGAAATCTCCAATTGAGGGAAATTCTACTTCATCCTCATTACTGCTCTCAAAATGTTGACCTAGAGGACAATCTTCAACATTCTCATTAGTACCTTGGAAATCATCACTTGGAGAAAATTCTTCATCATATTCATTGGAACCTTTAACTTCTCCTGCTAAAACAATACCTTCACCATCCATGTCAGTACCCTAAAATCCTCACTTGGAGAAAACTTTTCATCATCCTCATTAGTCCCTTCAAAATCCTCACTTGGAGGAAACTAGTCACCATCCTCATAAGTCTCTTCAAAATCCCCACTTGGAGGAAAATCTTCATCGTACTCATTAGTCCCGTCAAAATCCTCACTTGGAGGAATATCTTCTTCCTCCTCATATGTACCTTCAAAATCATCACTAGGAGGAAAAATTCCATTATCCTTATTTGTGCTTTGCAAATCCTCACTAGGAGGAAGATTTTCATCCTCCTCATTAGTACTTTCAAAATCTTCACTAGGAGGAAAATCTTCATCATCCTCTCTACTACCTTAATAATCCTCACTCTGAGGGAAATTTTCATTATCCTCATCAATACCTGCAAAATTCTCACTTGGAGGAAACTCTTCATCTTTCTCTTTACTCTCTTGAAAATCCTCACTTGGAGGAAAATCTTCATCATTTTCTTTACTGCCTTGAAAATCCTCACTTGGAGGAAACTCTTCATCATCCCCATCGATACCTTCAAAATCCTCACTTGGAGGAAAATATTCATCATCATCAATAGTACCTTGTAAATCCTCACTTGGAGGAAAATCTTCATCATCCTTTTCACCATATTCCTCCATTTCATCATTGGTGCCTTCAAAATCTTCAGAATTAGGACTTTCCCGATCAATATGTTCAATATCATTGCTTGCATTATGATCAAAGCTCTCACTAGGTGAAACATATGACTCCTGATTTACATCAGAAGTATTCCCACCACATTTGTCAGTCTGAGAAGAGGAGGCATGTGAACAAGATGTTGATGCTCCATAAATAAAATCCTTTCTACCTGATGAAGCCATCACTGCTCAGTACAAAGATAGAATGGTGCAAATGCCCACTCTCCCCATGACATACTAGAAAGCATTTGCCATGTCAAGCTTTATCAGTGTTGGTTGTGGAGCCTGATTATCTTCCTGATTCAGAGGTCCTTGCTTTCAGTCGTGTTTATACCCCATGAAGTATTTACACCCCAAAAGTATGTACACTCTTCCAT
>SNQJ01S0124097.1:0-26643 GCA_010110895.2 Picea sitchensis
CCAGGTGAAAAATCTCTGTGTAATGTTTGTATTTTCCATTGCATCTTTTCTGTTCTTTTCTGAATATCAGTTTGCAATAGATATTGTACAAGGTTAGAATTTACAGGACCCATATACCCTCACAACCATTGCTACTACACAGTGATGAACTAAGGCATCCATAGCCCCGATACTCACCACGGAGCTCAACATAAAATCATCCCTCATATAGTACCTCTGGCCTAAGGTATCCAACTGCACATCCTTGGGTAAGATGAGCTCCACTGGACAGGGCATTCCCCAAAAAGGGAGCCCAGTCAGAAAATATACATCCTCCACCGTAGTGAAGGCCAGCTGCTCACCCCACACCATAAAACAATGCAAATCCGGACTCCACATCTGGATCAAGAACTACAGGAGGTACTCCTAAGCCCATATCAAGGGGCACTCAAAGAACTTCAGCAGCCCACAAGCTACCAAAGTGTCATGAATCGTCGGCTCCTCAATGGCCATAGCCTCCTTGAGCTGTGACCAATCCCTCTCTCTCCAGTGAACCGACATCATCCAAAAGATCACCTACAACCACATAATCCAGTTCTCGATTAGCATCTCAAACATAAACACATTAACATCTCCAAAAAAGATAATTTTTTCACCCGTCAGCTTTTCCCCCAAGGCGTGGTTGTTTAACCCCACAGACGCACACACATGCATGCCTGTTAACCCCACAGGTGCACACACATGCGCGCATGTTCATCCCACAGGCATGCACCCATGTGCACCTAATCATCCCATAGGCCTGCACATATGCATGCATGTCGTCCATACAGATGCGCCTTCATGCACCCCTGTCACACATACAAGTGTGCATCATAGCGCGCATGTTCACTACATATCTGCGCACTCATGCGCAGTTGTTTAGCTTATAGGCGCGCATACCATGGATGCTTGTTTTCTCCAATAGGGCGCCCTCACATGCGGATATCCACAAAATAGGTGTGTACCCATGCACGTCTATTTCCAGATCACCCGTGCATTGGGGGGCCCACACCCACAAAACCTCCTATACGGCCCTCCGTACAGGCCCTACCCAAAAATAGAAACCCTAATTCTATGCAGGACGATAAGACAACTAACCTGAAGCTCGTTGGTCCTGAATGGGCTGCCTCGTTCTTCCGGAATCTCCAAATCTCCTCTTAATATCTCTCGTCCAATCACTCTAACAGCAGGTACAAATGACATGCCAATGTGGGCCCTATAGCTATATATAGTCCTTTTTTCCAAACTTCCAGACTTCATTCTGGGAGCTCCGGACGTCCGTTTTTCGATTTGTCTTCAGCCACGGGATCAACACCCTGTCCTCTACATCAAGACAATCCCCGAGACATTTTTTATCCTTATCCCCCAGGGAGCCTATTTTTTCCATACCCTATCTAGGTATGCATGCTCATGTTCAAAGTTATCAAATAAATGATTATATGTTCAATTATCTTCAGATATTGTTCACATCGGGTATTTGGTTGTCATGTGTGCAATTACTTGGTCATCAGACACCAGCATGATGCCTTCAGGTATATAATCAACACTGGCATGTAATCATTCCCTCTGAATATCAATTGCATCTCCAGTCACACCCTCTGAAATTTTCCTTTAGGGTCCCTATATCCGGCTCTGCAGTACTGTCACCTCCACTACATTTTGGGTACTATCACCCGGTAGCATTCTCCCCCACATGAGTTGTCCCATTCATAGCTCCCTTTGGCACTTTGACACTCACGTTGTTTTCAACCTTTAGGGATGGGATTCCCGATAGTCTTACATCATGTCATGAATCAGACACATACTCCTTCACCTCATTTTTCTAGCCTACCCAATGGACTCCCAGGGCACTTCCTCACGGTTTTATTTTAACTGCACTCCCGCAGCCCCATTTACCATCCATTTCATCCACCAACGGTTTGCCCATCTTCAAACTACCCTCCATACATTTCCCTAATACAAAAACCCACCTATGGGGCCCTAACCCTCCCCTTTTTTTTACCAACTTGCGCCATCCTTGGGCCAAGCCATCTTACACTGGGGCACCCATTTTTGTATCTTCATTATTATCATCCCCACTGATTTTTTAATTCTTTTTGTAATTAAGTCATTGTTTCCAGCATTTTACATAGATTTTTGTCGTCACCTTTGGCGACCTTCTTGGAAAATGCAACCCATGTCGCCCTTGGTTGGGGAATTCCTTATCACCTACTCCTGTTGACATCATCCATAAACCCCGAGTATCCCACAGGCCACCTACCTCTGCTCTCGGAGTTTGTTTACTTTGTCCTGCCTCTAGCACAACTTATCCCACATCTTGTTGTCCCCCTGACACTCGACCTCGTTGAACGGTTTCAGCCACTTACACTTCGCATCTATCCCCAACCATTGGCATTCTTGAGTTTCCACACATCTTGACTTCGTCCATGTACCTCCTCGGTTCTTGACTTCACCTAGTGGATTTCACAAAGCCCTTTGCTTCTTGGTGTCGCGTCTCCCTTTTTGTCAACATCAGAATAGTTTCCAGGAGGGAAACAATATCTTGACTCTCATTACCTTTACAATGAGGAGTCTCAGATGGCACAGGGAGAACCATCATTGCTCTCTATTGTCATTGACCCCCATAACATTCGGCTTCAACACTTTCTCATGTTACGGTGGGTCTTACTTTGCGACCATTGCAGTTTTTTTTTATATTTCTCGAAGACCTATGAACTTTGTTGGGCTATCAATGCCCACAGAATCTATGATGCTTCTTACAGGTGTCATTGCCTACTGTTCATAGTATGTTCCTCATCAGAATTGTCCTCTTCCTTTATCAAAACTGCCTCTAAGGGCTCTATAGTTGTTGACATCAACACATAGTTTCAGTTACTGTACAACTCCCCTTTTTTTGAGTTACATGACACGAGCATGGGGTATGTCCGCCTTGTTTGTACATAATTTATTTTACACACCTTGCGAAAGGTTGGGTCCTATAGGTTCCCTTCTCCTTCCAATGGGTCACTCTCGATACTCTCACTATCCCTCTTTCTTATAATGGTACTCTCAGTATAAGAAACATTGATGAATTTTGGCTATCCGTATGCTCCTAACCTCATCCATTAGGGAGCATCTGTTATCACTGAAATTTCATCCGCAAATGGTTACAGGAATCCAACATCTTCAAACAGCTATGAGTCCACCCATGTACCAAAATTACCAAAAAAGAATTTCCAAAAGGTCCAAAATTATACAACCAATTATAAAATCAAGATGCGCTACGACTACACAGGGCACGCGTGCACATGCTCCATCCAGAAACGCAGGAAAAGAGCACATGCGAACAATGCGCGACTATGGATGTTAAAAGCCATGTACACCTGAGAATGGCACATTTATGAGGTTGGTCAGCCTCCCACCCACTTTTGGTTCAGCTTCCAAGTCGATTTGACATCCAAATCCTGTCTGGATCTAGCTGGGTGGTTGGTCAAAGACCTAAAGGTGCCCTAAACAACCCCTTTTCACACTAAAAGTTGGTTGCACAGTACCTCAAAGTGGTGCTATAAAACAAGGCCATGGGTGCACTACATTTTCAAGGAATTCATTTGCAAGGATATGCTATTTCTATTCTCTTGGGAAATCCTCTTTTCTCATCAAGAGCATACTAGCACCATTCCATTTGGGCAATCCACCTCACCTTTTGAGTGGGTTAGCTTGGGATTCTTTCACCATTTCTTTCAAGTTTTCAAAGTTGTAAGAAGAGCTTAATATTGGGGGTTCAAAAACCCTCCCTTGGGGGAAGAAGGGACCCAAAGTCCCCTTTCTTCTCGGTGTTTTCTTTTCACTAATACAATCCTTTCCATTACTTACATGTGTCTTGTTTAATTCTTTTTCTTATGTCCTTATGCTCAATAGTTTAGTTGTTCTTTCCTTTTCTAGTTTAATTCTTAGCTTAGTATTTTATGTTTATTTTTCTAACCCTTTCCTTCACTGTTGTCTTGCTTAGCTAACCCAACTAAGATTGTAAGCACCTCTGTTTTGCTCATTCAAGTTACAAAAGAGGTGCAACACCATGTTTTTTAATGAACCAAATCTCTACACAAGTTTGAAATTGAATATAGTAGATAACTTCTCAATACCTTTTTAAAGGACCAATATCTTTCTTTATTTTTTTTTAAGTAAAAGGGCAGGTCTTGTTATATTAAGATTGCAAAATTACAGAGTATTGTGGAAGTGCCAACTGTCCCGCCTAGAAAGGAAACCGAGACAGTTGGCCATTCCATGCCACTTCCTAAACTCAAAATTTCAGGCTGCCATCCTGCCCGAAGGAAACCAGGATGCATGGCCATCTTTAGAATAAGTTTGTTCTTCACTACACTACCACTATCATTGCTATAATCTAACTGAGCTACAGCTCTGGTTTGCAACAAAAGAAAAAAGTTTCTAACTATGAGCATGCAAGAAAAAATTTTAACCAGTGTCCTCATAATTGTCTTCATTCTTGCCCCGTCTGCCTGGAATTGCATAGACCTATGTGCAAGTGGGGCATTGGTGTCTTGGGGTAGTGCTGGAGTAGGCGGCATAAATCATATCTAGGCATTGGTTGATGAGGATAGCTCTGAAAATCTGGTCATCCACCATGTTCTGTACTTCGAAGATTAATTCCAAGTGCTCCAGGTGAAGAAAAGGTGGTTGGTCCTATAAGTCTTGCGGAGTGGAGAAGAGGGGAGGTTTCATCCATGTGTCAACCTCATCCTGGTGCTCTCGCTGCCTGTTCTACTGCACCATTTCCTTGGGATATTCGTCGGTTGTGAAATAGATGTTTCCTTCTATGCCTTCTTGTATCTCTTCCTCCATGAAGTAAGATGTAAATTCCTCAGCTGGAATGTCCCTGGGACCGTGTGCTGGTATTGTAGTCAGGGTTATGGCATCCTTTCCAAAACAATCGGGGGGAGCCCAATTGTCTAGGACCATGAAGAGGAGATTCTCTAAGTAATTCTGGATAGATTCATCCAGAGTAATCTCCTCAACATACACCATGGGAGGAATTCCAATTCTTATGGACTTCCTGGTTCTCCTCCTGCTAGCTAGAGCCAGAGCTCTTTCAAATTTCTTCTACCACTTCCTGCGTGAGTCGGCTGCATACCAAGCTACACCTATGTGAGGCCACCCCCTTGCTCTTGGCATGTTTAAAAGAAAAGCTATTGATGGAATACCAGCTGAAAGGGTGTATCTATTACTACACCTCGATGGTTCAGCCTTCACCTCTGCAACCTTCAAATGTATCACATAGCCTCCAAGGCTATTGATAAGGATGGAGATGATATCTATGGCCATTAAGGCTGTGGTCTTAATGCGTTGGTCGACCGTCCTCCTCGCACAAGTGAGAGGCCTCGTCATTTGGTAAGGGTTGTCTGGGTTTAATCCCATAATAAATGGTGAGGAGATGGGAGCTGGTGGCCACCATTTATGGCACCACCAGGCTCTGATCTGCGTGTCCTTCCCTCTCCATGTGGCACCCCATTCATGGGTTGGAGATCCCTATTGACAATAGCTTGACACCGCTCTGAGATGTCTGAGTCTTCATAGTTGTGTTCTTCCTAGTGTATATGTTATGTCTCCTTTGTTACTCCTTCATTTTCCAGGCAATCTGCTACCCTATTTGCCTCTCTCTTTATGTGACAAGGGGTGATGCTAAGGTTGGCCCTTAAGAGGCCCTTGAATTCCTCTAGCAACCCAGAGAGTCGCCAGTAGGGTGAGATTTTCTACGGGTTTTCCCTGTGGAGGATTTTTGTGATTAGTTGAATGACAATTTGTGAGTCCCCCTCCAAGATGAGCTTATGGCTATGTCAAGAAAGTATTGCTTGGAGACCTTGCAGTAGGCCCACTAACTCTGCTGCATTGTTTGTTGTTTCCCCCAGATATCCCACTACCAGGATGAGGATTTCTCCTCTGGAGTTTCTAAGTGTGGCTCCATAGCCAGTTGGTCCTGGGTTTCCTTTGGAAGCCCCATCGAAATTGATCTTTATGAAACCTTCAGGAGGAGGGGTCCAGATGGTTGGGCTGTTGTTTTGACGTTTAGGTGCCCTGATCGTCAATTTATTAATCAAGTTGGGATGCCAGCTTTGGAGAATGCATTGTTCTTCTGGGTTGCAATCTAAGTCCTCTAGTTTCCAGGTTTTGCTTCTAATTGTTTCCTTGACAAGTGTGACAATTTTTGCCCAAGTTACTCCTGGTGTGAAGTCCTTGGAATGGAAAATTCTTTTGTTTTGTTCCTTCCATATCTGCCATAGAATAAAGCCTGTGAGGAGTTTCCATATATAATTCAATAGAGGGTTGTTGTAAGTGGTCGAGTCCTAGTTTTCAATCGTGCCTATGATGTTTCTTATGTTTTGATTGGATCAGTGCATTATTTGAGCTCCCTGGTCCCATATCGACTGGTTGTAGTGACATTCATTGAATAGATATCCTTTGGTTTCCTCTTGTTGTTGGCATAAGACGCAAATTGAGGGCCCAATGAAGCATATTCTTCTGAGGTTGTCCCAAGTTAGGATTTTGTTGTGTACAATCAGCCAGAGGAAGGTGGACACCTTGGGCCAAAGTACCTGGTTCCAAACCTTGTTCCATATGTTTTCCTTTTCCTGATTTCGGTAGTTGCATTGTAAGTAGTAGGCTTCTTTGACTGAGAATTTTCCAGTTGTGGAGTGCCCCCATATAAGAATATCTGGGCCTTCTCTGTTGGGGATTTTCCAGTGACTTACATAGTGTTGCCAAGCTTGCAGGTTTAGGTTCTCTGGAACCCCTAATTCCTGGTTAGAAGTTTTCCACTTTCGCCACTGCAGTCTTTGCTCCTCGAGTTTCCAAAGATATTTCACCCTTAGAGGAATGTCTTGGTTGAGATCCTATTTAAGGGGCCTTAGCTCTTCCAGGTCATTTAGAGGTTTGATTTGCTACCATGAGTCTTGCCAAAACATAGCACTTTCTCCATTTTGTATCTCCCAAAAAGCGTGGTTTTGTACCAAGTCTCTATCTTGCCAAGCTATGTTCCAAATGTTAGATCCCTGTATTCAGGCATTGTGCCTGATCAGTTGGTTAGCTTGCATGGAGGGAGCATATTTATTCTTCTATATTTGTGCCCATAGAGCATCTGGCGTTTTCAACCATCTCCACCACATTTTGGCTCCCATTACCTGATTGACCTTCCTTGGATCTTGGAGTCCTAGGCCTCCCATGCTTTTTGGTGTGCATATCTTATCCCATCCTACAAGTGCCCACTTCTTGTTGGGTTGAAGGCCTTGCCAGAGGAAGTTTCATTGGAGGTTCCCTATAGCTTTGATGATTTTCTTAGGAGCTACTAGGGTAGTGAAAAGGTAGGTGGGAAGGGTTTGTAGGACCGATTTAAGCAGGACTAGCTTGGCCGCAATGTTTAGCATTCTGAAGGTCCAGTTGTTCAGCCTGTTGGAGATGGAGAGAAGTAGGTTGTCCCAGGAGATGGATTTTGTTTCTACTCCTGTTAGAGGAATGCCTAGGTAATTGGATGGAAGGGAGCTCTTGGGTATTCCCAAGATTTTGGAGATGTTAAGTTGGATCGCAGCCAGAGTATTGAAGAAGAAGATTTTGTATTTGTCTAGTTTTAGCATCATGCTTGAATCTTCTGTGAAATCAGAAAGGATGGAGTTAATATTTTTTTCCTCTCTTGCAGTGGGGGAGTTCATGAGGAGGGTGTCATCAACAAATTGACTATGTGAAGGTCCTGGTTGGATGTTGTTGAGAGGAAATCCTTTGAGAGATCCTTCTAGGACCACTGATTTAATGTAGTGTCTCAGGCCTTTCTCCATGAGTACAAATAAAAAAGGAAATAAGGGGTCCCCTTGTCTGATACCTCTGGAGGGTGAGAAGGGCTAGGAAGGGACTCCATTGAAAAGGATGGAAAAGAAGGTCGAGGAGGTGAGGTTCAAGATCCATTTCACCCAATGCTGATCAAAACCAAAAGAATTTAAAGTGGCCCGAGGTACTTCCAACTGACTCTATCAAAACCTTTTGAAAGATCAAGTTTTATTAGCATACCTGGAGTTTTTGTTGACTTGAGAGAGTGGATGACCTCATGACCTAGTATAACATTGTCCATGATTTGTATACCCTCTACATATCCTGCTTGTTCCTTGGAAATGACGAAGGGTAGAATTGTCTTGAGGCTATTCGCAACCACCTTTGTAATGATTTTGTAAATTACATTACATAGAGCGATAGGTCTGAACTATTTGGGATTTGTGACCCATTCCTCTTTTGGTATTAGGGTGAGAAAGGTTGCGTTGAGGGCTGGGAGAACTTGGCCTGATGTCCATGATTCCTCTACTACCTCCCAGACCTCTTTCCTTACTATATCCCAATAGTGATGGAAGAATTCAGTAGTAAATCCATCTGGGCCTGGGGCTTTCCCTGGGGGCATCGCTTTTTCTACTTGGTCCACTTCCTCCTGAGTGATATGTCTGATTAGAGATGTGTTCTATTCAGGGGTAACCAAAGAGGGTATGTGATTGGTTACTCGTCTAATGGTTGCATCTCTATCCTCCCTGGTTTTCGTTAGGAGATCATGGTAGTACCTATTAATCTCTTCTTCTATTTGGGTATGTTCTCTGATCGGATTGCCCTGTCCGTCCTCTAGATGAGTAATTTTGTTGATGTGTTGACGGTGTACCATGGTTCTGTGGAAGAATTTTGTGTTCTTTTCCCCCTCTTTGAGCCATTGTACCCTGGACTTCTGCCTCCATAAAATTTCCTCTTGGTTTATCCCTTCTTCTAGTTGTGCTTGTAGCTTCTCTTCCTCTTCCATTAATTCAACAGTTCGAGTTCCTGAAATGAAAGTTTTTTGTATCTCCATTAGATTGTTCTCTATTTTCTGCATGCTTTGGAATATGTTTCCAAAAGTGTTTTTATTCCAGTGTTTTAGCGATTGCTTGAAGTTTTTGAGCCGTTGTTGGAACCTGTACATGCTAGTACCATGATCTATTTATGCCTAAGCCCACCATGTTTTTGCAAGAGGATGGAAGTCTGGGTGTGTGAGCCAGAATTTCTCAAATAGAAAGGGTTTATATTTGGGTATTGCCTATGTTTCTAGATGGAAGGCTATTGGCCAGTGGTTTGATCCAATTTTAGGGAGAATGAGACTTTCCCTGCAAAGTTCCTTTTCAATCAGTTCCTCAGCCACAAGGAAACGGTCCAGGCGACGGGCTACATGTTGGTTTCCTAATTTGCGTTTGGACCAAGTGAAAGTACCATTGTTGTTCTCTATATCTACTAACTTTAGATGTTCCATAAGGGTTTTGAACTTACCACTGTCTTGTTCCAGCCTTTTACTCCCACCGGTTTTTTCCTCCAGCGACAAGATCATGTTGAAATCACCTCCTATGATCTAGTTAGGTGAAGTTACCAATGATTTGATAAGAACTAGCCGCTCCATAAATCTATCTTTTTCCTATTGAATTTGGGGTCCATAGACGTTGGTGATGGTCCCTTCCTGATTCGAGCCTGTGACTTCAAAGTGGGATATTATGGTGCCTATTGTGGAGAAAGATCTACTGAGAGTAGTGTTGCTCAGGTTCCAAAGTATGGCCAGACACCGTGAGGCCCTTGAGGAGTCTGTTAGAACAAAGTTCCATCCTGTCCAGATGTGCTGGAAGATAGTTTCAGCTTCTGTCCCTGCACATTTCATTTCTTGTAACATTAGAATATCTAGGTTTTCTGCCTTGATGCAATCTCAGAGGATCCTTTGTTTGGATCTACCATTGAGTCCTCTAATGTTCCAAGTGATGATCTTCATCATAATGAGGGTGGTGTTGGGTGGAGGTATCCCTCCGAGAGCTTATGAATCTGTCTTGAGTTGATCATGATATTGTCTGCCTCCTTGATCAGTTGATGTACTGGTTTGCAACCCCTTATTTTATTCTCTCGTGGTATCTTTTTTTAGCCTGAACCTGATTGTGTGGCTATTCCTAAGCATGTCGCGGATCCCGCTATTGAGTCGAGAAAGACCTTGTGTACCTTTCATAGTTTCTCTTCAGGGAGGGCATGTAGATCCTTTTGATTGAGGGCTTCCTCAAGTTTCTCAAGGTCAATACCTGCTAAATCTCAAGCATCCATATGCATTAATATGTCGCCATCTCCATCACCTCTCTCTTCTGGGTAGATTTCTAGGTTTGGGCCAGAGGAGGAAAGGGTTTGGTTATGTTCTTTGCCCTGTTGTGACTCTTTGTGTGGATCTTGGACTTCTTCTTCTTCTGGTAGTTGGTTCAGTATCTCGTAAGAGTTTTTGGTCGAGATCTTAGGCTTGGGGTCAGGGATCTACTTTCTAGGAGGGTTTTTCTTTCTGGCTGTGACAATGGTGAAGCCATCTTTCTGTGTGGTATCGTTGGCTTTGATAGATTTCTTATTCAGGGGGAAGTCTCTAAACAGGTGGCCATGTTGATGACATTTCCTGCAACGGAAAGGGATATGCTCGTAGTACAGTGTTTGTTTCTAGTCTTCATCCTGATATTCCAGCATTACTTCCCCTGGTAGAGCCTTAGATATATTCATATAAACACATATTCGGGCGTATGAGGTGTATTTCCTTTTATTTGTGGCTTCTAAGGTTTTAACATAATGACCCACTGTATTACCTATTCCCATGAGAATCTCCTCCAGCCAGAACTCCTGCGGTAGGGAATAGAGGCGGATCTAGACAGGTTCCATTGTGAATTCCTCCTTGTCTAGGTTGAAGCGTTCTGTCCAGAATATTAGGAATAGCCCTACCAAGTTGTAGAAATATGGGTCATTCTCAAAGATTTGATCTCGGTCTTCTGGGTTGTACAAAATGATTGTGAAGAAGCCTTTAGAGAAAAGTTGAACCTCATAATCACCTTTGGGGCTCCACAAGTGTTTTATCCATCTGTTTAGATCCCATTCAAATGGACACAGCCCCAGAAATTTGCCAATGAGGGCATGCTCTTGCATGAACTAGGAATTTTCCCCCACTCTTGTTCAGCTTATGATGTATCTCGGGGGTTTTTCCGTTTCTGGGATGCATTTTCCCGGCTCCCATCCACGAGGTGCTTTTGGATGGGATGTGCTAGCTTCTGTCTCCATTTCCTTGCTGAGTCCTTGTTCTCTAGTGAGGAGTTGTTCATGTATTTGTGGTGGTGGCTCAAAAGATGGTTGTTTTTCCCTTCTGCCTGATTGATCGTTAGTCGTAGCATTGTTGTATGAGGGGGGTTTCCCCCCCTCTTCTATGTTCATACTGACAGATCAGACCAGAAGACTGTTGATTCTTGATCTTGGCAAGTGGTTTGTTGTGGCTTGTCCTGGTTCATTCATGCAGCAGTTCGCGTCGAGATTGGAACTAGGGTTTTCCAGGCTCACATTAAGGACCAATATCTTTCGAATGAGGCATTATTGCCTAATATTTTGCAAGATAAAGGAACGTTAGAGTGCATTTGAAGTTGCAGGTCATTCATAACCTATCATGCATTTGAAGTCTTCTAACCCTTGCATATTTTCAAAGCTACCTCTTCTCAAACCACTGAAGCCTATGTTGAATTTTTTAGGTAGTAATTCTTTCATTTTTTCCATTTTAATAGTCAAAACTATTACTTACATGAGATATTATAAAGTTATAAATTTGAAACTGTCATTTTTTAGACTATAGACTCTAGCTTGGTGTGTCTATTTTGAATTAGACCTTTTCCCATGACCCATCATTTGAAATAATCATCTCCTACACATTACTACTCTCATTAATTCAAATGTGTATAATATAGTAGGGATTCTCTTGATCTGGTGGTTGTCTCATTTGAATGAAAGTCCATCGATAGACAAATTTTGGAATACCTATTCCTTTGTGCAAGGATGTTCCTTTCAATCATATAACTAATATATGAATAGATGGAATTTATATCTATTTCAAAATTTTAGATAGGCCCCACATAGATGCATGTGGTTATGTGTGGATGGAGAGTTCAAATTTACATCCATTGATGGGCCCCAAGTGAAACAACCCAATACCCTTGATGATATTTCTTTCAAAATAAGATGGTACTGAAATTAGGGTATGGCATGGTGTTTACATTAATAACAATCAAGTGAAATCCCAAGAAAGATTAGAATTTTGAATGATCGACATGTTTTAGAAAAAATGATTGATATGTATTTTCATTCTAATGAGACTATTATGAGTAAAATCTCTCTATGGCTAGGGGTAAACCACAATAGACCTAAATGACTACAGAAATAAACTCTAATCTCATATATGTTATATAAACAAATATGCTAGAAAGACAAGATAAAATGCCTACCTCGTCCAGGCGTTCGATGAAGTCCACCATTGAGCACTTGACTCAAAGCAATACACCTTCAACTTGTCCTCAACAACCAAGAAATGAAAGAATATGGTGATAATATATAATGTTATCACATTCAATAGCATAATCCATCAACATTCATAACAAATACGCCCATGGAATAACAATTCAAATATTTGCAAGATATTAATTGGACGAGAAAAGAGTATTTCTATTAAAATGTAATCATCAGAAGTGAATGAATTACAAACTTTCATGTCGGCATGGTTTGGAACTGAGAAACTAAGTCCCTTCCAACTAGGCCTCCCACACTTAAATCCTCCACCAAAGGAAATCTCATATAAGAGAGACAATGAGGTTCTCAATCAAGTAGGGAAGATCTTGGGGGATGAACAATGTGTTCAGAATTAAAAAGACAAAGGGATGCATACTCAATATGAAGTGAATAATTTCTCCAGAGTAACTTTGCTCTCAAATTTGAATTCTTCTCCTCTTTTCCATAGCTCAAATTTGGCGCATTTGTAGCCTTCAAGTGGAACTGAAGGATCGAGTTGGAACGTTTCCATTATATGGAAGGTCAAGGATCATGGATCTCATGACGTGACATGGAAACCCAACACCATTTTTTAATTTTGGGAACAAAACCCGATGTACACGGGCTTTAGTGGTGCAGCCTGCGTATATGCATGTTGTACAATAGGTAGGGCATGTATATGTGGAAAAATAATGTTTTTAGCTCTAGTATTTCCGAAAAGGGACTTCAAGTATATAGGGAAATGGAAAAAGGCCTTATGTGCAAGTTTGCAGAGGGTGAGTAAAATCTTGTTATAAAAGATTCCCCCTAATGTGTGAGGTCAGAGGAATATCTGCGATGGCCGAAATACATTATAAGACCCAGAAGTGGAGTAATAGAGACCCGGCTGGAAGAACTAGTTGCTCGTGAGAATATTACAATCTATATTGACTTTGCACACATGGCTGCCAATTTGAATTACACTGCAGATCCATGCAAAAATATACCAAGCAGTTGTCCATGGCCATGAATAGGAAATACAAATGTGGCTATATGCCATAGGTTTTCATAGTCACGAACAAGACCCATTAAAACCAGTCTCAAAATCAATTTGAAAATATCTGTATACCATGGAGTACAATATGATCTCCCATGATCATTGAAGTCACATAGGTATTGGTCCAATGAAAGGTAGCACCAACTCAGGAAATTTGTGACTACAAAATAATGTCTTCAAGTCTTCTACATAATCTGACAAAGGTGCAAGTCTACATTGTGTGAATAAAGGAGTTGAGGTCAAACACAATGAGACCTAGTTTGATTACTGGTCATTGAGGTATATCGTTAACAAACGTGAGACAACCTATCGATAATGAAAGTAGGTATCAAGGCATCGAGTACATTCTTACAAGTGTGGATAGAGGTGTCGGGGTCAAACACTTGAAGAATCCATCAATCAGGAGACATTTGTGTATTCCCAATTGTCAATGGTGAGAGAACCTACCAATAATGACTACAAGCCTCTAGGTACTCATAGGACTCTAGGTCTTGTCTCCAGAATAAATGAGTTGAAGTCGATGGAAGGAGACCCACTGAAAGGAGAGAATTAAGTAATCCCTCATCATTCAACATGAGGTACAAAGGAGGAGCTTGATTATTTGAAGGAAATTGAATGAAGAAAATGTTCACAAACCAATGACCTTATGTGTCTTTTGTGTGTGCCAGATGCAAGAGGTACACAAAAAATACCCTCTGAATAGCAACCAATAAGGAAAATTGTTGACAAAGGAGAGGAAACCACCAATAGGGATAATGGTATCCAAGACACTACATGAATCTCAATGTGTGAATAGATGTCTTGTCATCGAACATAAGGGAAACTACCCATTCAGCGACCAATGACGAAATGTCGACTGTTGGGTTCAAGGTTACTTACCAATGAGGAAAATAGGACTAGGGTGCGCAATAGGACTACAGCTTCATGTGATTATGAGACACACTGAGGGTATGGTCGACATGCAAAGTCAAGAGTTATAAGGAATAGCTGACACAGGTTTATAGACATCCTTTGAACAAGAGCATGAGACATATGGAAGACTATGGCAGCATAGACTCAATGATGAAACTTTGAGATGTGGGAAGCATCAATCAAACTCTCCATAGGGACTTGAAGAGTAATCAGTCAGAGGCTTAAACTCTTTGTAACGAGCTCAGCTTCCTAAGGTCATGCTAAACCCAAAATTTTGATGACAAGTAGACTCAAAATATTCGTGCTATGTTCAAAGGCGACACAACTACTGCCAATATAAGATAATATTCCCTTCCCACCCATCGTTTTTTGTTTTTTCATAGTCAAATGAATGTTATGATACAGAGGAGGAAACGAGTGTTGAAAGTAAGAAAAACTAGTTCTAGTAGTGGAACATACCTATGCTCAATGCAAGGAGGTGCATGTGGGAGATGGACACTCATGGGAATGTTTCCCCCTGGGTATAGGGTGTCAATATGCAAAGGATATGAACAAGTCTCTACTTGGTTGATGATGCAAATTTCTAAGGTGAAAGGATTATAACGCAAAAGCAAGAACCGACAATAGGATCAATACTACAAGAAAGAGAATGGGATGCAATTACAACTTAATGCCAAAAAATTTCCTTTTTCGTAATCTTAGTCTACTTGGTTTGAAAAAGGGATAAACTTTCACCAAATAGACATCCTTTCAGATCCAATTTACAAGTGTGAAAGAGACAAGTTCACTCGGCAATGTTTTCGCTTTTTGAAATGAGTCAGAAAAGAGCTTAAATGAAACTTGTTTGGGATTCCTCTAGGTATAGGTCAGCATGTGTATGAGTAAGAAATGGGGTTCAACATAAAATGCATGTATTAGCTATAAGGGACTCCCGGTCCTATGGACAAAAATATAGGCATGGGCATCGAATGAAGCAGAGGATCTAATTAGGGTACCCATGTTTGGTAAGTCTCTACCATTCAATAATGACACTTCTAGTTGCAGATAGAAGGTTTTGTATCACTATGAAATGGGTTTGTACCTAAGGCATATGAGTGACAGTCATAGGATGATGAAAATGTGCACGATGGATTGGATACCTATCCTATATGTTGGGTAACGAAAATACCTCTCCAAAGTTATGAACGGGTGACATGGCACTGAAAACTGTGAGAATCATTGGATAAAACTACAAAATCCAACTCCATCAACTATCGTATTAGTCCATTAGGCCAAAATATTGTCCGAAACTATGTAAAGTGGGTAAAAAATTATATAAATAGTAAAAAAAAAAATCACTATGCCATTTGTATTTTTTACCCAAATAGTGGATTTTGGACCAAATTGCCTCTGAACTTCAACTAGTGATTGCGAGAGTTATGAATGATAGAATCGATGACTGTCTGGACCAGGTAAATAATCTTACTCTCCTCTTTCTTTTCAGTGGATTCAAATTTGTAATTAGGTTTTATTTTTTAAGTTATTTAGGGAGAAAATTGAAAACTTAGGTGTATGTTGGCTATAGTTTATCAAGTCGTGTATATGCATACTTATATGCGGTTGTTTAAAAAATATCCAGTGTATAAGAATCCCTATATGTGACTACATACACTACATCTCACGTATATGTCCGTGAATAATGTTTTTTAAAGGTTGCTAACTCAAAAAGAGGTTTGACTCTTGCAGGATGGCGCTAGAGTGGAGAGAAAGAGAACATGAGGAGGTAGATGTTGCAGTGGAGAAAGATCCAGGGGCCCAAATGGCCTTAAAAATATGTGGGCTATATAAGTTTTGGTCTCTCAAAGGGATGAGAGCCCAAGTGAGACTGCTACAATTGTTTGTGGACTACTGGGATCTGGATAGTGAGATATTCAAACTTGATGGAAAACCATTAAAGATTGAAGTTCAAGACATCTATTTCTTGATGGGATTTTCACGTTGAGGTGAGGTGGTCAACCTCAAATCCTGGGGATCTGGGAGTGGAATGAAAATCAAGGAATACATAGCCACTCATTGCATTGCAGGGACTGAGAAGGTAGGGAGCCAACTCCCAATTAGAGAGATAAACAATCTAAGCCTCAATATTGTTGTCCTCGTTTTGACATGGATCATAGGATCGATCTCTTTACACCAGGCATCTATTGGATTACTGAGAGGGGGGGTGAATTAGTAATAACGTAATTATAATCCTTTTTCTTCAAATGTTATATCAATGTAGAATTATTATCCAATAATGAGCAGTAATAAATAAATGATCACACACATGCACAATACACCAGTGTTTTACGTGGAAACCCAAATCAAGAGAAAACCACGGAATGATTTTTCTTATATGTCTTGAAGAATTACATTCATTGGAAGCACCAACTTCCTTTGTTTTCCAGCTGCAACTGCAAGGAGGTTCCAACCTTCTAGTTTCTCAGGCTACGACCTGAGGGAAGCTCTAACTGCCCAAATATTTGGCTACAACCAGAAGGAGGATACAACCCCCAATGTCCTCTGGCTACAACCGGAAGGTGGCTACAACCACTTGTCCTTTCCCCGTCCTGTCACCCTAAAGTAGAAGTAGAATGATGGAACCACTGTCACACTATCACTGTGAGATATATTGTTGTAAACCTGTACCAATAAGTCTGAACCATGCATCAACCTATACCTCAACTTGTAATCAACCTATACCATAAATAAGTGCATCAACCATGCACCAACCTGTAATCAACCTGTACCATAAACAAGTGCATCAACCATGCACCAACCTGTAATCAACATGTACCTTAAACAAGTGCATCAACCATGCACCAACCTCAACAAAAATCCCTAATCAATTTCATCATCCAAATCTGATTTGTAGCTTTGTAATAGACCTGGTGTATATGATCACATTCCTGCAAGCCTTCCTTAACTTTTAAAAACAAAAGACTAGCATTTTCATCAAACTTGTTTTTAGTCCCACATGCCTAGTTTTGGATTAGTCAACAACCCTAACTTGAAGTAATCATAAATTTGAACCTGTAATTTATAAAGATATGAAACTGATATACAATGTTCTTCAGTGTTTTTTATACAATTCCTCCAATTGTCACTACTTGGAACCTCTCAGAAAAGGAGTTATAGCAAAAATGGCATACCTTGCTGAATTATGGCTTATTCTAGAGAGCGACATTGTAGAGAGTGCCCCGCACAAAATATTTTATGAAATGATATGAAACTATTACATAGCCTACTACAGACTATACCCTAACCCACACATTTTGTCTCACTAAATTTTTATTTTTTATGAAGAAGTTATGACGTTTTTACCCGAAACACCTGATTTTGACTAGTTTCAGGACTGGCCACAAACCCTATTTTTCACAGAGTTTAACTCCCAAAATAAAACGACCCACAAGATGAATTTTTAACCACATATACTTGGATAGGTTTTATCACTTTCATAGCAATTTCAGGATCTGAATCATTATATAAAAAAATTTATAGCAAAAATGGTGAGATGACCTGAAAATAACATACCTTAGAAAGCACCATCAAAAGAATTTATCCTTCCTTGCATTTCGGCCTTCTTCTACCTTAGAAAGCACCACTCAAGAATTTTATCCTTCCTTGCATTCTCGGCCTCTTTCTTCACTTTCCTCAGAATCTAGGCTTTTAGATATCATTTTTAAACCTTCTAAACCTATATATTCAATATTATCATGATTCAAATGAGAGCCTCTCTTGCCTCTTATTTATACTCAAGTAGCTTCCTTAAAACATATTCCCAGGGTCACTTGGCCCCCACTCTCCTTCCTTATTTTAGGGTTGGGTCCACTCTTAATTCTCCATTAAAATATTATTGAAATAATTTGTGTTGTAATAACTTGAACTATAATACACTCATCATCACTCTTTATTATTTACCTTTTGAAAAATCTCTAAACCACTTTGATTGCTTTGACCTTTTTGGGGCTTCTAGAGGACACATGAGGGTCCTCCAACTCCTCTCGAAGGCCATAACTCTCAAACCTGAGGGGAGTTGGTGTGGACGCTCTACATACCACCAGAAATGGCATGACATAGACTATCCATATAGTAGTCAGTATTATCTAAAAAATATATCAAAACTCATACCATTACCTATCAAACAAACTGGGTCCATTACCCAAACCTAGGTCTCCAACTTCTCACATGGCCATAACTCTCTAACCTGAGGGAATTATGTGGGACGCTCCACATACCACCAGAAATGAAATGATAAGAACTATCCATATAGGATATTTTCCCTAAAAATTCACTCTTCTTCATCTCATTATTCCATAATTAAGCATAGTTTCTCTTACTTACAGCTGCCTTCCGAGGGCTGCTCATAAGGGGACCACTTTTGGAGTTCATCCCATATTTACTTCTTTATCAACCATGACAAAAAAAATAATGAGTCATATTTACATCAAACACACTATTGGGTCCATTACCCAAAAATTTGTGCTACTGGCCTTTCTTCAAGGGTTGACATCAAGAAACCAACTCCTTAATCAACAATCTCCCCTTTGGCATTGATGGCACACTCATGCAACACTCAAATTACACGCTTATGCTCCCCGAAACCATGCCTCTGTCCCCTGAATCTGATAAATTGATCCACTTGGAACCATGCCTTTGCCCTCTACATATGATAAATTCTCCTTTGTCATCAATGGATGGAAAGATACCTTTTCCATCCGGGGATGCTCCCCTTGAAATATTATCCTCTTATGGTGCTCCTCATGTACATCTAAGACATATAAGATAAGCATTCAAAAAAGAATTTATCCTTCCTTGCATTTCTCGGGCCTTCTTTCTTCACTTTCCTCGCATTTCGGCTAAGATATCATTTGTAAACCCTGCATTACCTATAGATATTCATCATTCTCAAGTGTGATCCAAATGATAGAGCCTTGCCTCTAATTTATACTCCAAGTATCTTCCTTGAAAACATATTCTAGTCACTTGGCCCCACTTTCCTATTTTAGGTTGGGTCCACTTCTAATTTCCATTAAAATTCATATTATTGAAATAATTTTATTTCTATTGTATTCACTTGGAATATAATACACTCATCACTCTCACTTTATTATTTACCTTTAAAATCTCTTAAATCACTTTAATTACTTTGACCTTTTTGGGGCTTCTAGATGACATATGAGGGTCCTTCCATCTCTCAGAAGGGCCATAACTCTCAAACCTGTGAGGAGTTATGTGACGCTCTACATGGGCTTCCATGTGAAATGGAATGACATGTACTATCCAGAATAGTACATTCAAAAATATATCATAACTCATACCATTACCTTATCAAACAACCAGGTCCATTACCCAATCCCTGGGTCTCCAACTTCTCATGGCCATAACTCTAACCATGAGGAATTATGTGATGTTCCACATACCACCGTAATGAAATGACAAGAACTATCCATATAGGATATTTTCCCCCGACAAATTCACTTTCCTTCATCTCATTATTCCATATCACATGGGTTCTCTTACTCCACAAAAGCGTCTTCTCGCGGAGGGCTTTCACCATAAGGGGAACACTTTGGAGTTCATCCATATTTACTTCTTATCAAATCATGACAAACAATAATGAGTCATATTTACATCAAACACTATTGGGTCCATTACCCAAAACTTTGTGCTACGGTTCTTTCTTCAAGGGTTGACATCAATGACAACCAACCTTAATCAAGAGCATCGATGCCACTTATGTTCTACTCAGAATAATGCTTGCGACCCATGTTGTACAACTGGTGCACCTCATTGCTAGCTAACATGAAGAACCAGTTGACAGAATGCAAACTGGGTAGTAAGAGGAACTTTCAGTTCACTTCTATCCTTTGTAGTTTTTTCTTCGAGCGGGTTCTAGGCTTGGGACCTAGAGTTGAGATTATTCAGCATGGACCTCGCGATCCATCCATGGCATGGTGGATCGAGTTGATGAGGCGGAAAAATGGAGGTAGGGTTCCAAAACCCTACAACGATGACTTCTTCTTCTAGTGGAGACGAAAGGTGATATATCTAGATGACTACCCTTATGCAAGGACTGACTTCAGAGGAGATCCTGACATGCCATTACCCCCAGGTTCTACCTATGGAGACATAGGTATGTCACAATTTTTTAAATATTTCATTTTTTGTATTTTTGTATAGGAAAATAAAAATATTTTTGGATGATTTTAAGTACTAATTAAACATGTATGTGACACAAACGTAGGTCCATGATGGTTGGACGGACTTCCACAACATCGTAGGAGGCATCAGGGAGATGAGGTAGTGGGAGGGGATGTAGAGAGATTGCTTCAAAACATGCAGGGAAACCTGTCTCATTTGACGCAGAGGATTCCTATGATTCAAGTGGAGGACCTGTCGGATGCTATGCAGTGGTAAGTGGTAGGTGTGCCCCTTTCTTGGGTATGGCTCTTTCGGCGTCTCACAAACGTTGTAGTTTTTTATCATGAAACTCATTTGTGGCCACAGGCGTAGATTTCATGACTATTGTATGATCGTTTGTATATGTATATTGAGGGTGTTAGCCCCAATTTTGTACTATAAACATCATATTTTTTGAAATATATATAAAAACATGGTTCTTTGACTTAACTTATGTTACAATGTGTACATTGATGAAAAAAAAATATTTTCTTTAGTTATGTGACAAATTCCAATATAAAACAAAATTAGCATATGCATCGGACACATAATTAGAACTTATAGGTATGTGATGATAAGTAATAAAATCAAACTGTTGTTCCAAAAGTCATACCTGTAGGAATCGTCGAAGTAGAGTAGGGTCACACACATGGTAATTGTCATTCAAATGACATACTACCTATTGGGAGTCTAGGCCAACCTCTAAAGATCGAATACCATGTGAAATGGCATCACACAAAAGTTCTATAACGACGCTATATTCGGCCACATTATTTGTGGATGGCCCTAGGAATATGCCACCTGAAGACACCAGTAGACCCTCGGGTGAGTAAACAACCCAAGAGGTGGAATACAAGTTCTGTGTATGATGCTTGTCCTTGTCTGTGAATCCTAAGTAGATCGAAGACTTCGTTGACATCTTCCAACCAAGAGAAAACTTGATAAGCAAGTTGAAGATAAAAATAAAGGGAAAATAAATATACACTAAATTACATTAGTATACAAAGAGTTACGCCCAAGCTTGGGGCTCAAGCATAATATATCTTCAAATAGATCCCATTCATGGGCTCATCCAACATGTTCCCTTCATAATATTCTAATTCATAGGCTTCTTTTTCTAAGACACGTCACACAATATAGGGACCGTGCCATATGGGTTTGAACTTTCCTGCCCCCGATGGTTCTTTGTCTTGATCATATAGAAGGACCAAGTCACCCTCAGTGTATAACCGAGGACATAAAAAATTATCGTATTGGACCTTGACATGTCTTTTATTCACTTTGATAGTCATAGAGGTGTCTCGGCACTTCTCATCTAGACTCTCTAGGTTTACGAGGCATTGTTCGAGATCGAAAGTTTTAGGTAGGAGCGCAACTTCTAATCTAAGTGAAGGGATCTCACATTCAATAGGTAAGATCGACTCCACACCTTGTAATAACTTGAAAGGAGAAAAATCGATGGAATTCTCGACCGAGGTTCGGTATTCCCAAAGTGTTAGATACAACATGATATGTCAATCATATTTGCTCTGGCTGACAATTTTCTGCAAAATGGTCTTGAGAGACTTGTTCACAGACTCTACTTTAGCATTTTCCTGGGGGTAGTAAGGGGAAGAATGACCATGCTTAAACCTCAGTTTATATGCTAGTTCTTCCATCATTTCATTCTGAAAGTGACTGCCATGATCAGTGACAATATCACTTGGGATTTCAAACCTGGCTATAATTTGATTGAAAATTAAGAAGGCAACATTCTTCCCATCATATTTAACTATAGGCATGGCCTCATCCCACTTAGTAAACTAGTCTATGGCCATGATAATGTGTTGATACCCCCCAACCAAAGTTGCATTTCAATCCACAAATTCCACCCCCCACTTGGTGAAGGGACCAATGGTTACAACTGGATGGAGAGGGGATGGATGTGAGCACATTTTCTGAGTGAACACCTAGCATGGGTGACACTTATTAACCGCTTCGATGCAATATTTAAAGATAGATGGCCAAAAATAACCAGCTCGAAAAAAAATTGGGTCATCGCAAGCCCGGATAGATGACCACCATAAGCCCCACTTTAGCATTCATTTAGAATAGACTCATCTTCTTAGTGAGTTAAACAATGACGCAGTATATTTTCTACTCCTTGACTATACATAGTGTCACTGACGATAAGATATTTCTTATCTTGGTATCGTATACATTGTCGGTCATCTCGCGAGAGATGTTGAGGGAACTTTAATGTTTGAAGACAGAGAACAATATCTCCATACTAGAGGTCAGACGAAGAGACAAGGAAAATGTGTTCATTCGTAAATGAATCAACATGAATAACATCCTCATCTAACCGAGGGAAGTTGGATATTAACTCTGCAAATACTAGTGATTTGTTGGACTTCGTAGAAGCGAAATCGAGATCAAACTCTTGTAGAATGACAATTTATTTATTGTACTTTTACCCTATGATATGCCTCATAAGGACATATTGAAATGGATTGACATCAACAACCATAGTAGTTTTGAAAAGTAATATATAGTGTCGTAATCGTTGGACTGTGTGAATGGCATCCAAAGATAGCTTTTCAACATGAGAATATTTGAGTTCGGGGCCAACCAATTTTTTACTAAGATAGTAAATGATGTGCTCACGTAGCTCATCATCCTCTTGAATCAACACCATACCAATCATCTCTTCGAATGCAGCAACATAAATCAAGTAATCCCTACTGTAGTCTTGATACTTCAGTAGAGGCATCGATACCAAAGATTTCTTCAAAGCATCGAAGGATTCATGGGTTCTCTCATCCCAGATAAAAGGAGTGTTCTTCTTCAAGAGACATATGAAACCCTTAGTAATATTGGGATAGTTCACTAGAAACCATCGTAAAAATTTATATTTCCCCTGTAAACCTTGAAGTTAGCAAATAGTGTGTGGGGGAGGCAATCAAAGTATTTCCTCAACCTTTAATGGATCTACCATGATCCCAGTCTCAGAGACTAAAAATCCTAGAAGATGATCAGACCTAACAAAAAATATGCATTTAGGAGGGTTCAATCAGATGCAATAATGGTGACATATTTCAAAGACTAGCTGAAGGTGCTTAGGGTGATCCACTTTATTACGGGAGTGAGCAGCAAGATCGTCGAGATAGGCTTCGACTATATGCTTGAGATAGTGAAATGTGAAGTTCATAGCTCATTGGAAGGTTTCTCTGGCGTTTTTAAGGACGAAAGGCATCTTTCGGTATGCGAAAGTACCCCAAGGGAAAATAAATGTAGTCTTATGTTGGTCCTCAAGTTTAATTTGAATTTGGTTATACCCTGAAAATTTGTCCATGAAAGAAAAAACCTCACTTCCCACACATTTGTCGAGAATCTCATTGATTAATGGTGTCAGGAAGTTTTCTTTAGTACATGCCTTGTTCAGGTCATGAAAATCCATGCATACACGGATGGTTCCTTGCTTTTTATTCACAGGAACGAGATTTGATACCCATTCATTCAAGGGAACTGGGTATATAAAGCCAACATTAAGCAATTTTTCTACCTCTACGTTAATAGCAGGGGTCTTCCTGGGATTGACAGCTCTAAGACGTTTTCGAATAGGCTTAGAATCCGAGTAAGTTTTAATCTCATGTTCGACAATTCGATGGTCGATTCTTGGCATCTCTTCATATGACCAAGCGAATACATCTCGGAATTCCTTGAAGAGTTTGATGTAGATCAGAATTTCTTCTAGAGAACAATCTACACCGATGTATACATTTTCAATCTTGCAGGGATATGAGAGATATCGATTGTGGCAGTAGGGGAGATACTCACCATGTTTCCTTAAGCATAAATGTCATGTGTATCAATTGGAACTACGGCATGACCGACTATCTCGCTCAAAGTAGATCTAAAATAATCTTGTTCAATTCTAGCAAGCTCTGGGAGAAAATAAGAGTGATGATGCATATCATCCCAAGGTTTGTTGGAACCATTCATGGATTCAATGATAGCTTCATATAAAGGAAACGTTTCATCAAGGTAGTCATGTGAACAAGATGATGAAGTGGCCCACACGAGATCCAGAACAGGATCCTCCTCTTCTGTCTGCAAGGTAACAAGATCTGGATCAGCGAAAGAGTCAAGAACAACTTGATACACAACCTATGTTGTCGATAGTGGCATGGTCATTCCAAAATGTAACTAACCTTCACAAGACATTGTTAAGGAAAGTAGGTTCCAAGGATCGTTAAAATAGGAAGTACGGAAAGGAACGGACCTCTCTAAAGAAACGGGCCTACTGGACATGGTGTATATATGATGAATCAGTGCCATGAAGTCAAAGGTACCCATGAGGGATGAATACATTCTGACATCAATAATATCAGTTGTCGACTAAGAATTTTCGATCACAGGGATCGACCGTCGAACAGATGCACTGGGGCTAGCATACGCAAAGGAAAATTGGTAGATCATTGTTGGAGTTACTTCACACACACCTAGGATTTATTTTTCCTTAGGTTTTTCCTTATTTATTAATCATAATTAGTCATTATCCAGTCTCCTATATTTTAGGGGAGAATATTCTCTTTCAGTTCACACTTCAATTTGACTAGTTGAGTTGAGTTTAGATGTTGCATTGGTTTTGTCACCATGCAACATTGGGATCATCACCAGCTAATGTGCACTTGTCTTGGGATCATCACCAGACTGGCACATTAATATTGATTCCCTAAGTTAACTCCTCACTACTCTTCGTTCACACAGTTAACTGAAGACTAGTTGACTAGTTAACTCAGCTAGGTGGCAGTTCACTCACGTAACTACTTGAGAGACTAGACTAGGTGGCAGTTTACTCCCGTAACTATTGGTGTGTGTATAGATCACTCTATACCACCACTATGGCCCATTAGTTACTCATGTATCCTATATCTATTGTAAATTATTCACTATTTTGAGTGTGGAAATGGTTAATGAGAATTATTCCATTCTTTCTCTCCTTCTTCTTCTTTCTTCTATTCTCTCTGCAAATGTGTGTATCATTGTTTAGCTAGATCTATTATGTGCAGGTTCAACACATTTACATGGTATCAAATCTGACAAACTGCTAAGCCAAAATACACCCAAAAATTTTGCAGGTACAAAAGATTGAAGACAACAAAAAGATGGATTATTCACCAAAAATACTTCTCATGCCTCATAATTATTTGGAATGGAAGAAAAAAATTATGCTTATGCTTGGATGCAAAGGCTTGTAACAAGTAACTATGGAAATGGAAGTAGAGCCTAATTTTGTAGATGAGAAAAATGACTTTCTCAATAGACAAGATATGGCCATAGGATGTATCCTCTATTTTATTTCTCCCGAAATTATCCATCAAGTATATGATGACTAACAAGAATTCACTCCAAATGAATTATGGAGCATATTGGAGGTTTCATTTGGTAATAAGGAAGAATGCATGCAAAATGTTGATAAGATAGAGAATGTAGAAAAGCCACTGGAAGATAAATCATCTCAGTTTGAAGAGCCTTCTAAGAAAGTATTTGCATAAATTTGTATTCCAATAATTGAATATGATGTCTACTCCATTTCAGATTTGTTTTCTAAAATTCATGTGGAATATATATGGCATGCATCTCAGGAGTCACATGCAGACACTTTTCCTTGCGCAATGCATGCATCTTAGGACACAAAAAGAGAGCCGCGCACATCAGACTCCATTCTGATATTTTCTAAGAAACAATTTGTAGAAAACAATTGTATATTTGAATTCCTCTTGGGAAAACATCTAATTTCAAAACAAACATCGTATGAAACGGAGTATGGGAAGTGAAGTTATGATTGTTTTAAAATCAACAAAATTTCAGTGTTTTTCCAGAAACGGCCGCACGGTTTTCAAAATTTCATCCAAAATTTATTTTGATATTTTTCATTATAAGAAGAGAAAGTGGATATGTGTGGAAATATAAAAAATGCATATACTTCATTAGATCCATGCAGTAATATACATATTCAACAAAATCTTCAATGAGCACAAACTTGCACAGTTGCGAGGTCTTCTTGGAGTGAAGGACGAGGTTGCTTAGCAACTGCTTTTTGTTCCTTCTCGTTTTATTTTTTTTTATGCATTGTAATTTGA
>SNQJ01S0124098.1:14457-26609 GCA_010110895.2 Picea sitchensis
AACTCATTATACCAAGTAGATCTTAACTAAATCCTAAGTGTCTAAATATCCTAACATAAAGTCAATAGTAATTGTCTCATTATCAGCTAAAGGACTACATATGGATTAAATTGTCTAACTTAAAATTCTTATTTTGAAGTAACAAAGATGAAGGAACAAAAGGATGCAGGAAGTTGGAGCATGTAGATTGGAAGCAGGAAGAGAATCGAAGTTATGCAAATCTTCCTAGCGCTAATAAAGAAATAACCTCCATATAGAGATAAGAGGTAATTTCACTTGTAAATATTTATGTTATAAGCATCTCTAGAATGTTATATCATGTTCGTGTAGATGTATAATCTAATTAGAAGCAATTCAAAAAGTACGAATGTTTGTGGAAGACATATTTAGAGTTTCTTTGAGGGCAGGAGAGAGGAAATGGATAGGGAATTGTACATGAACAATGAGTACAAATGGGCAAGGCATAGATCAACATTCGACTTGGTTTCATGATTGTCGAGACAAACTTTCTTCAATAGAGAAGGATATGAGAGTGGATGTTGAGTACAAGATTCAGATTTGGATAATTTAGAGAATCAATGGACAAACTTTTTTTACGAAGGAATCAACAAGATAGAACCAAAACTAGATATAACTAGCGTCAATAGCCAAGAACCAGATTCAGAGCCATATTCTAGAGAAACAAACAAAAGTACACTAAAAAAGATGATGAATAAATCCAAAATGATAAGTTTAAGAGTAAAAGAATCCTTATCCTCATACTTCACTATAAAAAACAATAAAATTTAATTTTTTTTTTTTAAATATTGTTTATTTATTAAGCATAAATAAATTTGTATCTCAAATATTTTTTAATCATTCTCAACACTTAAAAGATTGATTGCTAAAAAAAATTTACACTATTATAAATTAAAAATGTACTCAAAATGCTTACATCAACAATTAAATTCAATATCTCATATTCCTTTTTATACACACAAATATACACACAGTCTTGAGAGAATATTTGTCTTCCCAATCATTGAGAATTACATGGAAAATGGCCACACCCAAGGTTTGAGAGTCCATTCAATCTCATAAATGAAAGGGAGGATACAACACATGGTCATAGACATGGAGAATTCAAAAACAAGATGATAAAATTTTCCCTCCCGACCCTCTTAAGGGTAGGGATGGGGGAACAATAAGGAAAAATTTAGTGCTTTTAAATCAACAATTGAACTCAAATATCACTTGCATTTTTTTTACACATTGTTGGTAGAGGCTTACATGAATGAATAATGACCACACCCAAGGTTTGAAAGTCCATTCAATCTCATAAATGAAAAGAAAGAAGATACAACACATGGTCAAAAACAAATTACAGAATTAAAAAAATGACTTTAAAGTTTTCCATATTTCTCCCCCATTCTCGTAAGTGTGGAGATGGGGTAACAATAAGGAAAAACTTTAACGCCTAAATCAGCAATTGAAAAATGTCACTTGCTTCATTTTCTACACATTGTTTTGTTGGAACCAAATCCATGGCAACAAATCCATGCCAATGGCCAGTTTAAATAATATTTATCCTTTATATTTCTGCATTGCCAAAACTGGTTTTGAAAAAAATGTGACCGTTGACGTAGCTTACTTAAATATTTAACTAATTGTCTCTATAATTATTGTTCACTGATTCTCATATCCATACTAGCTTTTTTTAGAAGATTAAATAATATTTATCCTTTATATTTTTGCATGGCCATACTGGTTTGGAAAAAATGTGACCTTTGACGTAGCTTACTTAAATATTTTACTACGTGTCTCTATAATTATTGTTCACTTACTCTCAGATCCATGCTAGCTTTTTTCCGAAGTCTCTATTTGTATGAAGCAGTTTAAATGTTTTATTTTTTTTAATAGTTTTTGATAGTTTTTTTTTTTTTATTTTGTTAAAAATTTGGTGATGAATGGTTGGATCTGCATTATTGTTCACTTACTCTCAGATTTATGTTAGCTTTTTTCCAAAGTCTCTTTTTGTATACAGCAGTTTAAAAGTTTTATTTTTTTTAATGTTTTCTGATAGTTTTTTTTTTTTTTTTGTTCGAAATTTGATCATGAATGGTTGGATCTGCAGATTTGAGTGGTTAAGTTTGTATAATTCAATTGTTCCAAATTTTTTTTAACAAACTGAATCTATTTATGCATTTAAAAATGTAATTTAAACAACAGAAAATAATTATTTTGTCTAAATTTACTTCTCCAGATTCGAACAAAAAAACCCAAAAGCCCAAAAGATAGAAAGTTTAACAACGCCTTTTTGCATGGCCATAGTGCTTTTGGAAAAATGTGACAGTTGACGTAGCTTACTTAAATATTTAACTACATGTCTCTATAATTATTGTTCACTGATTCTCAGATCCATGCTAGCTTTTTTTTCGTAGATTATAGTAATATTCTTTTGGACGTGTTTATAAGGACTTTCCCTGGACGGAAACAAATACTCAACCAAATTCAAAACAGCTGAAAAGAACTGATTTAAAACAGTGAAAAAGAATTTATCAGCATATAAGGTGGTGCTTTTGTGCTTTTTCTTTTCGGAGCAATATAAATACCATCATATTAGATACATGAGGAATTGGGAAGTGTTTTTGTGACTTTTCATTTGAGAGTAATATATATATATACACGATCAGTATCAGATACAGGAAATGAAAACTCCCTGCGATTTTTGAAAGAAAAAAAGTTTTGAAAGAAAAAAAGAGAAAGCTATTTTTGCTTTCCTTTGATTGCCCATCAAAAAAATCACCTAAAAGCCCTGCTTTGCGGCCATGACAAACCAAGCCCTATAAAATGGCCACCACCTTGAACCATTCTACTTCAACGATCAGCCAACAACGTCAACAGCTTATCGATCACGATGGACAAGAGAGTCTTGCAGGTTATTTTGAATCACGTCCCAGAAGCAAAGATCATAGACTCAGGAGACAATGGCGCCTATAAGATTCGTCTACCGTGTTGCGTGAATGAAATGGCTGGGTATCGAGAGCTTAGAAGAGCTCTGAAGGAGTCTCCAGCTAAGCCCATGTGCTCAACCTGCCATTCAGAGAATACAAAATTCAGATATTTTGATAACAGCTCCTCCAAGGCATTGCAGGCCAGGTATAAATGCCTAGCCTGCAACCATCTCTTCACTCTTGGAGGAAAACAGTATTGCAAAGGCCACCATGCAGCTAGCGGTGAAGACCATCAGAAGAAAAAAATCAGAAAATCGCAGGAGGCCGATTGCACCACCTTCAGCAGATCAGTTGCCAACGACGAGTACTCTGTGCAAAATGTGGAAACACTGAAGCCAGTTAATTTCATAGATTATTTCAAGCAGGATGCACAAAATTACGTTCAAAGACAATTGCATTACCAAAAGCAATATTGGGGCCAATTCAAACAGTTCCCTGCTGATCATGAGGAGGACTTGGTATCTTCTGGATTAAGCAAAGTTGTGCCCCTACTATGTCTGAAACAAAAGGAAGGCGATCATGAAGATGAGCAACATTCCATTGACTTGCAGCTATGGTTTTAGCTTTTAATAAAAAAATCAACGGATTGATTTGGTTTTGAAAGATCTCATTTGAACTTAGACGAATATATTCTATTGCCATGAAAATTATAGTTTCATTAACTTGGTGAAAAGCGCCCAAATAAATAATAAACAGTTCTCAATATTCTTCTCACTGTTCCTTCAATTGTTAAAGTACTGGCCAAGACTGATTGTTATTTTGGTTTTTATTTGCTCTAGAAGCCATAGCTTCCATAAATGTCAATGCTTTTCATATGGAATTCATATTGAATTTAACTACTGGCAATTATTCAGAATGAAATTATGCATTATTAATAGGATTATTGAGAGGGAATTTATGCATTATCACTAGGTGATGACATTTGTATATAGCGGAGGAATGAAGGAGAAGAGTAAGCCCTTAAAAGTATATGGCCAATGTTTTTATATATATGTTAAAATTTGTTAAGTGGTACACCTATTGATTATGGGCATATTTAATAGGTTTTTAGTGCTTAATCAGTTTTGTATGGACAAAATTAAATATTGATGGAATATTCTTAGTAGTCCCAATAAATCAATGGTTATGATTTCAACCACTAAGTTCCTCACTATTATAAAGACATCAGTTTACATGTTTATTTTTTTACTTTTACTTAATCATATTTAAAATTTACTATGGTGGCTAGCTGATTGTCAGGTATGAGGTATGAGTGATTAGAGTTTCATTTTCTATGCCAACCTAAACCTTTGGCCTTCACCAACCACGTTCTGGACACACTGCCTCCTTCCAGCCAACTCCTTCCGACTCCTTATGTCCACCTCTAAGCCGTTTCTCTTTCCTAGCGATTCAAGTTTTGCAAGCCGCCATCCTTTCTGCGTTCACCAACCACGAATTTGTGGCTGTGCTAGTCATAATTCAGTTGTTAATTAGTATTGAGCACAATTAGGTGATTTTAGTCAATGCAGGTGAACTATCACACTTAGTCAAGGAAAATCACACCACCTGGAATAACCAGCTGGTGGTCCTCAAACTTTTATTCAGTCCTCCTGTGAGATGCATCACTAGCTGCTGCTATTTGTGAATGCAAGCTGGTGGTCGGCAAACTTTAACTCAATCCTCCTGTGAGATGCATTACTAGCTGCTGCTATTTGTGAATGCAAGCTGGTGGTCAGGAGACTTTTACTCAGTCTTGTGAGATGCATCACTAGCAGCTACTATTTGTGAATGCAAGCTGACTCATCACCCTTAGTCAAGAAAAACCATTCCATCTATAATAATTTGCTGGTAATATTTAACTTGCTAATGATACCTCTAAAATTTGGATATGGAACTATTAGCTTGTTTCCTTAATTTGCTGGTAATATTTAACTTGCTGATGATACCTCTAAAATTTGGATATGGAACTATTAGCTTGTTTCCTTACCACTTTAGAATATTTAGATATTAACTAATTTTTTAATAAATTTCAAAAAATGATTGCTGTATGCATCTATATTTTAAGGCAATTATCATAACCCTGTCTATGTATAATGTCCAATACTTTCGGAAACCTACCTTTATTACCATGCCTAAAAACGGAATATAAATTTAAAAGCACTAAAACATTAAAAACCAATACATTTCACTTTTTAACCAGTATCGATCAAAGAAAAATCCTACAAAATTAAAATATGATTCACTATAGCAACACATTGTTAAGAACACTCATTTTAATTCATTATTGCATATTCTATTCATTCAGGAGCTTGGACGTTTTAAGTTTTGACCCTTTTCCCTGGATATTTTCTATTTTCTTTTACCCAAAATTCGACAAAAAAGAACTGTTGGATGCTTTCGACATTTTTCTAAGTGCTTTTTCGATTGCTGGGCTCTCTGTAGTTTTTATTTCCAAGCTTCATATTTCAATAAGTGTTTTTTCGATTGTTGGGCTCTCTGTAGTTTTTATTTCCAAGCTTTATATTTCAATAAGTGCTTTTTCGATAGTTGGGTTCTCTGTAGCTTTTATTTCCAAGCTATATATTTCAATAAGTGCTTTTTCGATAGTTTGGTTCTCTGTAGTTTTTATTTCCAAGCTATATATTTCAATAAGTGCTTTTTCGATTGTTGGGCTCTCTGTAGTTTTTATTTCCAAGCTTTATGTTTCAATAAGTTTTTATTTCCAAGCTTTATATTTCAATAAGTGCTTTTTCGATATTGAGCTCTCTGTAGTTTTTTATTTCCAAGCTTCATATTTCAATAATCTCTTGTTGTCTAACGTGACAATAATTGAGTGAAAGGCGGAACTGATGGTTTATAACTTTATATCAGTGTTAAAAGCTGTGAAGCTGCTCACTCAGTTGCAACTGAATTGAAATCTATGAAGACCAGGATTTCTGCAATGATCAACAAATGCTATAGATATCAACAACAAGCCAGTGTGAGAAATTCCAGACTAGATAGAAAACATGTCAGCATTGGGATCTCTTGATCTTTCATCAAACCTTCTTGCAGGAAAAAGCCTGGTTTAATCTTGGCTCTGTATAATCGTTGGTCGTTAACATTTTCGGCAATCACCTACACGGGCCATTGCCTCCTACATTACAACAGCGGCTGGAAACAACGAGCTCTGTTTGGAGTATGAGTTGGAGCTCTTGTTTGGATGCCTTTCTTGGTGTTTCTGTGCTGGAATTCATTACTATTTGTTTTGCTTTGAAACACTGCACCATTCGTCTCATAGTTGTTTCGTAAACAGAGAGGGAAGTTGCCAAGCAGATACAGCCATCATCCATCTATCTTCAAAGGTTTCTTCATAAGTTTAAACTAAACTTTAATCTAAAACCACCCACATATATATTTCAAGAATAAAGTTGTACCAATCATATGCATGTACAAAGCTTAAAATATGTAAAACATTACCTACCCTTGTTTTAAGTTGTACATTAAAACATTAAAGCAGCAGCTTCTAGTTTTTTTAAATCTCTCTACGAGGCAAGGCCACTAGCCACTCTACAAGACCATATCATTGTGGCTCGTCTCTTCCCTCGCTCGGTCACAGTTGATGACTCCACAACCATGGACAGCCCTTGCACTTGCACTTTACAGGAGGTTCAAGATGCTTTAAAATCCTTTTCAACGGATAAAATCCCGGGCCCTGAAGGCTGGACCGTAGAGTTCTATTTGCATTTCTTTGATTTGGTTGCGACAGAGCTCCTAGAGCTTGTGGAAGACACCGGACTTCATGGTAAGATTTCTGGGGCTATAAACTCTACATTCTTGAAACTTATCCTGAAAGAAAATCACCCGATTACTTTCAGTGACTATAGACTGATTGCACTCTACAATCTCTACTACAAGCTTATATCAAAAACCATCGCCAACGGAATCAAACCCATCCTTTCGTGCTCACTGTCAATAGAACAATTGGGTTTTCTAAAGGGATGACAAATCCTAGATGCCATTGGCACCGCTCATGAATGCTTACACAACATTAACCACAAAAACCTTTGTGCTCTCATCCTCAAGCTTGATCTAAAAAAAGCCTTTGACTGTGTAGACTGGGACTTCCTCAGACTGATATTAATCCAGATTGGTTTCAGCCTAACCACATTAAATTGGATTATGAGCTATGCCACAAGTGCAAATTTTGTTGTGCTAGTTAACGAAGAACCTTCCTCTTTCTTCCACAGTAGCAGAGGCCTTCGGCAGGGTTGTCCTCTATCTCCGCTCTTATTCATTTTGGTCATGGAATGTTTAAGTCTCTTGCTAAAAAGAATCCAAGCAGAAGGTAGGATCACAGGGATCAAGGTCTCAAGGTTAGTCAAAATTCTACATCTCCTTTTCGTTGACGACGTTCTTATAATGACCAACGCCAACTTACTAGAATTGAGGAAAATCTATGGTCTCTTAAATATTTTTTGTAGTGCCTCGGGATTACATATCAATTGGTCCAAATCGACGTTCCACTACGCCAACATACAAGATCATGACTTGGATCAACTGAAGGACATCTTTCCTCATACCTTTGTCCACCTCTCACTTGGTTTCAAATACCTTGGCTATTTCTTAAAAGAAGAACACTACAAGGCTTCAGATTGGGACTGGCTCATTACTAAGGTGGAAAAAAAAGTTGGCCACTGGTGTAACAGATGGCTCTCCATAGGAGGCCGCTACACACTCATTAAAGTTTCCCTTGAAGGACAACCGATATACAAGATGGTGTTCTCCGCTATACCCACATCGGTTCTAGAAAAGCTAAGAAAAATCACTTACAACTTCCTTTGGTCGGGCAGCAAGGAACACCACAAACTACACCTCTACAACTAGGAAACGTTGGCAAAGCCGAAAATCAAGGGTGGATGGGGGTTCAGAAACATTTTCAAGTTCAACAATGCTCTGGCCACCAACTCTCTCTGGCGAGTACTGATCTCAAAGGGAATTTGGATTTTTGTCATCAAGGACAAATACTTTACATACACCTTTGTCTCTTCCTATCTTCGTAATGGATCCCCTCACACACGAGCTGCTTCGCAGATTTGGAGGAATTTAGCGAATTCGACACAATGGATCACAAATTGGCTTAACTGGAAGCCGAGCTCTAGACATTCAATCTTAATCGGAAAGGACCGCATTACTGGGCTTGGCCAGAACTCTTTTATGTCTCCACATTTAATCTCTCTTTTAAATTCAAAACACATCTACTTTCTTTTTCAAGCCACGAATTACACTGCTCACGAGACCCTGACAGCAAGTCGGAAAACCAATCACGAATTGGATCTACCAACATGTTTGGATGTTGAGTGGGAAAAGTATTTCTTGAAGCTTACTCACGCGGGCATCTTGCTACATGATGTGGAGGATCACTTCTTGTGGAACAAAGGGGATAGCTTAGGCCTCATCCCAGTTAAAAAATTATACACAGCCATTGCAAACACAGTCTCGCAGAATAACATCAATGGATGGCATAAGAATCTCTGGAATTGGAAAATTCCACATAAAATTAAGCTCTTCACCTGGCTATCTGTCGAAAACAAAATCCCCACCTGGGATAACCTCCAAATAAAAGGATGGGTCGACCCCAATATTTGTCAACTTTGCTACAGGGATGAAGAAACAACCAATCATCTCTTTACCAGTGCAATTTCACTCGCCTTGTATGGGACGGGATTGTATTGGACAACAACATTAACACTGTCTAGAATGGGACCTCCATCTCTGTATGCTTTGAACATTGGACTTCCAATGAGCACAACTATAATATTCTCTCGCCACTAGTTAATTGGTTTATTTGGTTGGCTAGAAATATTAAAATCTTTGACAATAAACCACCCTCTATCAACATTGTTGCCTATAAATCTCTTGGACTGTACCAAAGATAGAAAAACATACACCCAGACATTGTAAAAAAAAATGCATTAGTCAGTCCTTTTATTATTGAGGATACTCCCATGGGATGGTTCGATGGTGCAGCACAACATAGTGGTTTTTTGAGTGGCCGAGGTGAACATATAAGAATCAATAAAAACTCTATCTATAGATGGACTTTTTATTGCGGCTCGGGCACCAACACAAGGGAAAAACTATTGGGTGCCTAGTCTACTCTTCATTTGGCATCCAGACTACATATAGAACATCTTCAATTGATCGAGGACTCAAGAGTTATCATAGACTGGATGAACCACAAAGGTAAGCTACAAACTATCACACTCTTGGCATGGAAGGATAGAATAAGATAACTACAATGTCATTTCAAGAAGTTCATCTTCAGTCATACCTCTCAAGAGTACAACATGGAAGATGACCTGCTATCAACAAAAACACTACAAGGAAAACATGTTTGATGACTTACAACCATTGGTTGGATGGTCATGAGGGCCCCACACTTGCCACTAAAATATTTTAGGACTGGACTCTCTAGTTTTTTGTCTTGGCAGTTTGGCAAGTTTCATTATGGTAACAATTCTCTCCTATAACACTTGTAGCAACCACTCTTGTCTTATTCCACAAAATCTGTACTCCTTCTCTCAGACTTTGTAGTAATATGAAATATCTCTCAAAAAACTCTTGTTCTTTCCTCCTTCTAATTGGCTAATAGACCAATTGTAAGTGAAAGATATACGCGCCAGTGGTATCTATTTACTGATGTAACCTGATGTGAGAAGACATTATATTTTAAATATAATTGAGCAATTTTTTCTGCTGGAAAAAGTTGTTCATAATTTTGAGTTCTCTTTGTTTTGGGAGGTCACAAGTTCAATCCTTATGTCCTTGGGTTTCGTTTATCATTATTATCATCCATGAATGCAGGGAAGTATTGGTGAGTTTCCCAAGCCTATTTCTTGGTGAAAAAGTTGTACATATTATTTAAATATATAAGAAAAACTAGGTTGAATAACGTGTTAAATATGTCAAGATTTCATCTATTTCTTTTCAGTTCATAAATACTAGCAATACCATGAAGAGATAAATAAATTTAAATAATATGTCTACATGCCCACCATTAGCTAACATGTATTTAGAGGATGCCCAATTCCAAAGTAATGGTCATTCGATATAATAAGTCATTCATAGATTGATAGTACGTGGAAGCGTTGATCCTAGCATTGACATCATTGGTGAGAACTAAAACCCAAGCAATTTGACTCATGTAGATGAACAAAATCTTTAACAATCACTCAAGGAAAATGCATCTTTTGATTGTAGTGGGTATTCATCCTTTCTACTTATGATTGATTTTTCAAATGCTAGGTTCTCTAATAAAATCAATTAATTTAGTTATAACTATGTATTTGTTACTTTCCTAGAAAGTATATTTGAGCAATATGTAGTTGTTATTTTGCTAGAAAGTATATTTGAGCAATACATTATGCAACTTCAATTGAAGGTCATAAACAAAGTTATTAATTTAATTTTAATTCTCTAGAGTCATTTTTTTAGAGGTTGTATTTAGTGGCTATTTTTACTCTCATTTCAAAAAGTGGTGATATTGATAGCATCATTTTTTTGCAGGGTGGTTGTAATTGTGTTTTGTTTGAAATCGCAACCTTGACAACCAATACTATTGAAAAAAATTGACCCTTAAATCGAAAATGTGATGCTACGAGTAACACCATTTTACTTTTAGAGTTAAAATTACGACTTATTTAAAACAATGGTCCCGATCATTTATAATGTCATGAACAAAAAGTTCAAATTAACTTATAAATCGAAAAGTGGTATTTTATTTATTAATCATTTTTTTANGGTGATATTGATAGCATCATTTTTTTGCAGGGTGGTTGTAATTGTGTTTTGTTTGAAATCGCAACCTTGACAACCAATACTATTGAAAAAAATTGACCCTTAAATCGAAAATGTGATGCTACGAGTAACACCATTTTACTTTTGGAGTTAAAATTACGACTTATTTAAAACAATGGTCCCGATCATTTATAATGTCATGAACAAAAANAATTTAAAAAAAAAAAAAAAAATTTAAAATAAAATACAATATATAAATAAAATTTAAAATACAAAATAAACCAAAAATGTAAAATTAAAAATAAATAAATAAATAAACACACAAAAATTAAAAAACAAAAATAAAAAAAAATAAAAACTAACAAAATTAAACAAACATTAAAACAAAATCATAAAAATAATAAAAAAAACTAATAAAAAAATAAAAAATGTGTGAAGGGTTTTATGAGGTGGGAAAGGGGGAGGATGACTTTGGGCATCGCCCTTCCCCTTTGCATTGGTTTTTCCCCTTCCCCTCCCTCCCGAGTCCTCATTAAACCCTCTACACCTTTTTGTTTTTTAGTTTATGATTTGTTTTTTGTTTTTTATTGTTTCTATGGTTTGTTTTTAGTTTTTTTTTTATTGTTTCTATGGTTTGTTTCTAGTTTTTTTTTTTTGTTTTTTTAGTTCTTACAATGTTTTTTTGGTTTTTATGATTTGTTTTTTAAGTCCCACCTTTTTTTTTTTTGTTTATGATTTGTTTTTAGTTTTTTATTGTTTTTATCGTTTGTTTTTATTTTTTTTTGCTTTTATGATTTGTTTTTTTAGTTTTTAAAATGTTTTTTGGTTTCCTCGAATGGGGTGCCACGTGGAGAGGGAAGGACATGCGGATCAGAGCTAGGTGGTGCCATAAATGTTGGCCACTAGCTCTCATTTCCTCGCCATTTATGATGGGATTAAACCCAGGTAGTCTTCACCAAATGATGAGGCCTCTCACTCGTACGAGGAGGATGGCCCATCAACGCATTAAGACCACAGCCTTAACGGCCATACATATCATTTTCATCCTTATCAACAACCTTGGAGGCTTTGTGATGTATTTGAAGGTTGCAGAGCCGAAGGATGAACCTTCGAGGTGCAGGAATAGAGACACCCTTTGTAATGATCCCAAGCCATTATGCAAGGATCATCACTGTTTTGGTGTCCTTTTAAAACTTTTTCTGAGTGAGGTATTTCGTCAAACACTTTTCTGATCTACCTTTTAGATGTGTTTATATGCGTGTATGCAGCAAATAATAGAAAGAGATAACCATGGAACATACCTCAACCATATGCAATAAGATAGACAAGCCAAAACATCTCAATTCTTCTTTATTCATAAAATAGAGAAACCTGCTACAATGAAGATGCTGATCTGGAATG
>SNQJ01S0124099.1:12974-26641 GCA_010110895.2 Picea sitchensis
TTTTGATCCAACATGTTTTAACATAGTGTGGGGGATGACTATCTTCCCAACCATCCTCTCAGTCATCACGACTGAGAGCCCTTGAGCCCTCAATCAACTTCCTATGCCAACTTCCAAGCCTTTCCCTCAAATTGCACTAGCAAATTATGTCAAACTTTCTTCTCTACCTTCATTATATATAATTCTTCTTGCCCATCCATGCAAGAAGTTTCATTCATAGATTTCACTTGTCATTAAGTAATTAATCATGCATCTTTTAACCTTTCTTAATTTAGCTTTTCGTTGATCTTTTTACTAATTTCTATTCTTTTTTATCTTTATCTTTTATTATAATTTCTTAGTTATTTTATCAAATTTTTATTTATTTATTATTATGCTTTTTACTTTAATTTATTATTATGCTTTTTACTTTAATTTATTATTATGCTTTTTATTATTTAATATCATTTATTTATATGTTTTTCTTTTTCTTATTACAAATAGTTTCACTTGTTTTGGTTAACCTTAATATTTGGTTTGGTTTCCCTTCAAATCAATATAGTCATTATATCGAAAAGAAGATGAATTGTAGATCACTTTGTGTCTTAAACATAATCATGACTCCCAAATTATAAAATTGCAATACATACTAAAGAAACACTAAAAAACACATTTCACCAAAAACACATTTTACACATTTTATTTATTTTTGCTCATTAAAAATCAAGATTTATTAGAAATATTTCTTTCACTATCAAATTGGTTGCAATAGTTATAAAAATTAACATGACATTAGGTGGTGGGTCAAAGAATGTGAGAGAAAATGAAGTGTTGGCATAACTAGACATCTTAGATTTTAAAACAAAATGATATGTTTTATTCGTCACATTAATTTTAAGGTTGAGAGGCAACATGAAGCAAAAATGATGTCGAAATCAACTACTGGTACTCCTTATTTTTGGTTGAAAGACAACTTTTAATAATTATGATGACTCTTGACCCATTACCTAGTTTCGTTGTATTCAACCTTAATGGAATTCTAATTATTTCATGGTTAGGTTGATGTATGTCATTTTTATATATAAATTTGGTATATTTTGTAAGTTGATATGAGCAAAATGGATGTTTTGATATGATGTAAATTTATTTTTAAATTTAAGAAATATTATTGTATGAGTAATATATATATATATATTATTTTTATTAAGTGTAAATTTTTCTTTATTAATATTAAAATTGGTGTAAATCTATTTTAAATTAGAATTTATTTATTTTTAAATTTAAAAAATCTAAAATTAAAATAAATAAAAAAATATAATAACTCCAAAACACTTATCATATCTTTAAAATTTTATCCTAGGGTAAATCATAGTCATAAGGACCATAAGAATCAAACCCAAAACCCATGACTTCCGTTATTTCAAGGGAGAGTATCACGTCTGATATCAAGATCAATTAATTAACCCTAAGAGCTTATGTGGAACATAATTGTTGTGTACAAAGTGTGGATAGTTCCAATGGAAAACTTGGAATTTTACAAATTTTAATAAATTAATATTTAATAATGTAAATAATTGTTATTAAATAAATTGATATTGAATAAATTAATAATTGTTATTTAATTATAAAAATATTTAAAAAAAATTAAAGTGTAGAATGTGGAATTTTTTTTTTAATTCATAATTTTCAATATTTAATAATGCAAATAATTGTGAAAAAATCTTCAACAAATCATGATTAAATGAAAATTATTATCATTTTATTAAAAATCGTATATTGCACGTTATAGTGTAGAAATCATCCCAAGAATATCGACCGACACCTTTTTCTCATTTATTTTGATGTTATTATGACTTTAATATGTTTTAGAATACGAAGGTTCACCCTTTAGAAGATTTGGTTGGCATCACCGAACGAAGATTTGGTGTTTTCAGAGATTTGGCCGCCATGAGCTTTCAAGAATTGCTTTTTGGCCAAACTAAACAAACGTGTTATTCATTTTACTGGATTTAAAAATAATTTATTTAATATTATGTTTATTAATATTGAGTGTTTATAAAGTAAAAATAATTTTCATATATATATTAAGGTTAGTGTTAAGTTAAACATCAAATTGGTGTATGCGATTCTATTTATATGGTTAAGTTAGATATTAAACTGATGTATGAGATTTTTTTTATGGGATAAGAGACTTCATTCGAGTAAGGATTTCAGTGCTAAGTTTTGTCATAAAATAATTAAATAAAAACTTATTATAAAATAAGATGATTAACTCTAAGGAAATGTGTTTTTTTTTTTTTTAAATTATAATGCTTTTTTTTTTAAATAAAATGATTTAATAAAGTTTCAATCAGCATATTTACAATGTATAATTTTTTTTTATTTACAACTAATAATATTTTTTAATAATTATTAAAAACAACAACAAAAAAAAAAGAAAGTTAAATTATTTTGTTGGTATATATACACATATTTGATATTTAAGTTATTAGTTTTTGCATGTGACATCGTGATAATAAACTATCATATTTTAATGTACGTATGATAGTATAATTTTTTAATTTATTTTTATAGATTGAATTTTTAGAATCTTCTTATGAAATTTAAAGAGTAATCAAATTTTGTATTTTATGTAATTTTTTTAGAATATTTTAATTTTTAATAATTTTAAAATAATTTAATTAAAAAAAATTAACTTAATTTTTATAACTATAAAATAATACACACATTAACATAATTAATATATATTAACATATATAAATATTTTAAAAATATTTTTTACCATTTTTATAAATATATTTCATTATCAATTGATTAAAAATGTTCCCTCCATCTCCAATATATTCAATATCATCCTTTCCACTCACCTATAAGTTCGCTTTGTTTTTATTTTTCTATTTTAGTGGGGATCTTTGAAGGTGATTTGACAACCTTCATTTGAATGCTCTTTTAATGATTTAATCTCGTGAATAAATATTGATGTATTGTCAAATCATGCCAAGAGTATTCAATTGTTTTTCCTCATTTTTAATCTTATCATCACTTTAATATGTTTTTTTTGGTGAGGCTTCACCTTTGTTTTTCCTCATTTTTTAATCTTATTTTCACTTTAATATGATTTTGATTGTAAGGGTTCACCTTTGTTTTTCCTCATTTTTAATCTTATTATCACTTTAATATGTTTTTGATTGTGAGGGTTCACCTTCTATTATTGACAACGCCCACACAAAAAATATTGCTTTGACCCAACCTTTTAGAATGTAATTGTTTCCTTTGTAAGATTTGGCCACCATGAGATTTTAGGAATGGCTTTCTTGCTATTAAAAATATGTTTATGATTTAATGTATATGGAGTAAGAATAATGTTTAATTTTCTTTCTAATAGATCAAAATTGGAAAAAATGATAGTGAAAAAGTTGTAGTAAAGTTAAACAACCAGTAGCAGTGATATGAAGTTTCATATAAAATAGGCAAATCTCATTAGCTATATATAAGAGAGTTTATAAAGGTTTAAAATTATTGCATCTCATGTATCCTTGCAAGTATATTACTTAGCTATATATAAGAGAGTTTATAAAGGTTTAAAATTATTGTATCTCATGTATCCTTGCAAGTATATTACTCACAAAAGGCATTTAATATTTTAATTATTTTAAAAAACATAAAGATTGATGAAATACATGGTGGTTGTTAGCTTTTTCTTGGCCTACATTATAAGGAAGAGAATTATATTATATAATGTCCATGTCATATTTCATTTGATGTATTGTCTCTTCTTCCTAAGGATCTTTTTGAAGCAAGTTGATTGACATTCTATGGTTTGAAGCTATAGAATGAGAATCTTTGATGAGGTTGATGGCTATGTTACTTAACATATTACATTCTTCTTCCAAGACATCAATTTTTTTCTTTTGTTTGATTAAGATATTCATGATTGTTTCATTTTGAGAAGTGCATTGGTGTTCATTTTCATGAATCTTAGAGGTCATCGAGAAAAGAGAGGTTCTATTGCATTGAATAGACTCTTCATGCCTTCGAAGAACCCTTCAAATCTCTTATGCTTCCTTGTAATCCATAATTTATAAACCTAGAACATAGGTAGCTAAAGATCACAGAGTCAAATTGGAACCAATTTGTTTAGGGAGAGACCTATATTTAACACATAGAAATGACCCCCTTCTCCACAAACCAAACACTAATCCTATTAAAACACTATATTTCCAGAAAATTTTAAAACCATATTTAAAAAGGCTAACACATACAAGCCCAAATAAAACTAGAAAGTCACATCCTAGACATTTAAAAACTAGAGCATAGAGTGACAAGAAATGAGTACATGTGAAACTTAGGGAGCCATAAATATGAATACCAAGAAAGAACAAAGAAAGAGTAACTAGAAGAAAGCGATGCATCAAAACCACCCTCTAATCTAAAGCCAAGACCCAATGAAAAATTTCAAGAACAATAACCCAAACAAATTCCAAAAATCAGAGCACCCTGATAATTATCCACTCGGAACACCCAAATGTTGTATCCTGCATACCAAATTTCCAATAAACCAACCAAAGAGCACAAGGAACTCTTACTAGATGAGTTCCAAGTTGGTTGATGATACTCCAAGAGCCACTGCAAATTCCTACCCTAGACTGCTTCATTATCCCACCTCGCCAATAATATGCTATAGTGAGAAATTCAATCGAGAGGATACATGTTAATTCCAACATGTGAATGAGATGGGGTTGCATCCTTTCAGATCCCGTCACCATGCTTAAGGATTGATATGAGTGATGTTGGGACATGTGGTAATTACTGAAGATGAAATGTGGCTTGAGTTCATAAACCTTAGAGACTTAGGGGATTATGTATTGAAATCACCTCAGATTTTTCCTCAAGGTTCCTTGGTTTAGAGAGGTGGCTTCATTAGCTAAAGAATCATCTTAAGAATTAAATTCTCTGAATACTTGAAAGTTTGAAACCATGTTCGGGCTATTAATATCCATCTTAATTCAATTAATTATCAAAGCAATCTTATTATCTAACATTGATTTCATAATGGCACTCAAGTCTCATATAACAATCAAAATTTTTATATCAGATTCCTTTGTGAGAAGGAGACCTTAGAAAGGGCATAGGCCTCAAATTGATTGTTTATAAATATTCTTATACCCTAAGAAAAAGTTGTTTCTAGTTTTCCTTTGGAATCTACTATGATCCCCACACCTACACCTACCGTGTTTAATTTGTTAAAGGATTATTGATTTATCATTGAATTAAAAAGAGATGGAACCTAAAAACACATTATGCTTTCATAATAACATATTTATGTTGTCATGGACATGTTTTTTCTACCTTAGTCCAATACATTAGTTGGTTTATTCCATTTTAATTCCTTTCATCAACTAAAGCATTATTGATTTATCATTGAATTAAAGAGACATGGCACCTAAAAACACATCATGCTTTCATAATAACATATTTACGTTGTCATGGACATGTTTTTTCTACGTTAGTCCAATACATTAGTTAAATTGTTGGTTTATTCCATTTTAATTCGATGGATAATAAACATATATTAAAGAATATATAAGATATTTTTAATATAAAAAACAGAGTTAATATATAAGATATTTTTAATATAAAAAACAGAGTTAGATGGTTGGTCTATTTGAATCCATTTTAATTCCTTTCATCATGGTTGACGGATAATAGACATATATTAAATAATATATAAGATATTTTTAATATAAAAAAGATTGAGTTAGATGGTTGGTCTATTTGATTCTAGTTCTAGGTTCAATCGTCGGTCTATTTCATTTTAATTCATTTCAATATGGTTGATGGATAGTGAAAATAATATCAAAGAACATATAAGAGATTTTGGAGATAACAAGATTGAGTTTGATGGTTGGTCAATTCGATTCTAATTCATTTGAATATGCTTATAGCTAATAAACATATTATCAAAAAACATATAAGATAATTTTAAGATAAAAAGCAAGTTGATGCATTTATATTTCTATTGTTGTATTAATATTGAGAAACGAAAATTTCCACATATGTTTATTTTATTTTATTATTATTTTTTTTAATTTAAGAACAAGGGGTTTGAAGTATGACATCACTTGTATTATTTTATTTGAAACTATTCTACCCTAACATTTTTCTCATATTGCATTAGCTCTTAAGAAGAAAAATAAGATGAGATCACTTAAATTCAATAAAAGGTTTGGGGCTTAAAATTTGTCTCCTATTTCATTACATTCTAAGAAGAAAAATAAGATGAGATCACTTAAATTTAATAAAAGGTTTGGAGATTCAATGAAGAAATTGACAAACAAGTTATCTGCAGTTGGAATTGTTGAAGAACTATTTGAAGAAGGGTTAGGATTACTTGTTGAAAGGTTGGTAATTGACATATAAGTTGAACCATGTGATTGAGTAGTTGAAGAAGAAGATTAATAAGTGAGGTTTATCCAACACTAGAAGCATAGGAAAAAGTAGATGTAGAAGCAATTTACTAAGTTGTAGACCCAACACTAGTAGATGTAGAGTCTGTTGTTTAAGCAATATCAGTAGAATAAGTTGTTTATTTTGTTTCTTAAGTAGTTCAATACCTGGAATCAATAACATACCTAGTAACCTATCCAATAGCACCATCGACAACATTAGTAGAACAGTCAATAGAAAAGGTAAAGACATAGCTTGTTGGGATGATAGTAAAGCCATATTATAGGACAAAAACATTGAAGGTAGTATCGATGATCCGTACACAAGGGACTTATATCTCACTAGCTTCACCAACACAGATCCTCTGCATAAATTAACTTCTAACCTATGTTCTCAATCTTGTATAGAGATTTGTGTCCTTCGTGTAGCCTACACACAACAACTAGCTAACAATGTCAATAATAAATATGACTCTAAGTTGTTTCTATGATGTTTGTCTCTATGGTATATATCTTTAAAATGGCTCTTAATACTTCTATTCTCAGTGAAAAATTGAATAGAAAACCATTATCTCTCTATTCCATTGAATGGATACATCCAACCTTTCTACAAGAATAACTACTACATGTTAAAAGGACTACGAATAAGAACAACATTATCTTGTCTTATCGATCCATCAATCCCTAATGTTATCAACACTAGTCAAAATTTTGATGGCCAGCAAGAGCTATGAGTAATTGTTGTACAATCTTTGAGCAAAATCCTCCAAGGAAAACAACTGTATAAAAGCTTATTGTTTCTAGGTTAAAAGTCTTGGGAAAAACCCTTGAGTACTTCCCCTCCTTTTGAGGATGGTACCCAAGGTAAACCCTAGAATCTTCAGGGCACAAGGGTGGTCAACAACAGGGCTCGAGTCCATTAAAATAACATACTCATTAAGATCTCAACATGTCACTTGAAATAATTGAACCTCAATGAGGAGGATAACAATCATTCCTCCCAACCACCCAAGCTAAACTCAATTGACAAACTGTATTAAAGTTATAGGATTAGGGTATTTTTTATATCACTAATTTCCAACCACAACACTTTCCATGTCTCTGTATAACCTTTTATTCAAGTGTGTAGAAATCAACCCAATAAAAACACATATGGTAAGTGTATGCTCCAATGTATGTATATATTTCTTTTACAAAACAACTCAACTCACTGTCCAAAGTAATATTTAGCATTAACCACACCTGTTGAATGTTAACATCATAATTTTCAAGTGCATTCATTCAAGCAAATGGAAAGACCAAAATTTTCTTTAACATGTCATCGTTCCCAATTGAAAGGCCAATAGGGAATTAATTATATTCATAAATTTGTGGTTATGTAAGTGATATCACTTAGGTGGGAGAGTTGTCAGTGGAGTTTTAGGTGGCAACTTTGCTATTCTCCTGGGAAGATTCCATATGGATGCTAAAGTTAGCGCACTCATGGGTGTGGATGACGAGGCCCTATGGAATAGAGTCGGACTTTTCGCCTCAGTTGACAAGCTTAGCAAGCTCAATGGACATCACATTTTGAAGTTGTCAATTTCGACACTTTCCCCAAACCTTCCTCCAGCGAAAACTGTTGTTTTAGCTCTTGTTTAGCCTTGTGATCTAGTGAGCCTACCAAGAATTTCTTCTTTTCGACAGAGTGTAGAACTTAACTGTGTAGGTGGTTGGGAAGGTTTAGGGAGGTCAACTGGCACAAAAAAACAGACAAGCACTGTGCGAAAACCACTGGGGGGAGGAAAATTCTATGTGAAGCCATGGACCCCAAATCGTTCTAAGAGAAAAATGGTCTTGGGAGAAAATGTCGGTTTGGAGGATTCGGTAAGTTTGGCACTGTGTGCTTTGGTGGGACATCTATCCTACTACTCATTGTGAAGAACTTCCATTCCTTCTTGGGTTCAGTCCACTTGGTTTCCTCTTTTGGGGTACACACCAGAGGTCATATTTATGACGATAGGTTGGTTTGGTTTCCGTTTCAAAAGCACATAAGATACCTGCATTATCCTGGACAAGCTCTGGGTTATTGATGGTTGCATCCTGATGTTAAAGCGTTGGCGGGTAAGCTTCGACCCGATTCAAGATTATTTTTGGTTCTGCCACCTCTGGGTCTTGTTACCTAGTTTGCCAATGCATTTTTGGAACACAAAGGCTCTGGAGGCCATAGGAAATGTACTAGGCCACTTTATTAAAGTTAACAAACTGTCACTACTTGCTCCTAATAGAAGAATGGGTAATATTTTGGTTGAACTGGATATCCATTCTAGTTTGTTGGAGTCCGTAGAGATAGATTGGCAGGGAAGCAATTTGAGCCAAAACTTGGACTACCTTGGCATCCCGTTTAGGTGCTCTTTCTGCCAAAGGACATGCCACTTGAAAAAGGACTGTCAAGGTTACTTTGAGGAGGAGGAGTCGAAATAAACAATGCTCGGGAAGTCGGCAAGAGAAGTATCGCCATAAGTGAATTCTTTTGAATTAGGCCCAGGTTGTTCGCTTGTTTTTTCTATTGACAAGGTGTCAGTTCAGGAGGGTAATAAGTGTTTTTCTAAAAATATAACATTCCCTGTTGAGGGGGGATTTCCTTGTAATACTAACACTGAGGTCCTGGATCCTCTTGGAGAAGTAGTTTCTCCAAGTGACACTCGGGGGGTCTGTCCCTCTCTTGTTGCAACCTTTTCAAATCCAGCGTAAAATTCGAGGGGAGATGTTGGTGTGTTTACTGAGTCGGAGGGGAATTCTATTATATTACCTAGTTTTAGGGAATCARAACTTGGWGAAATCTCCATTGGAGTGGTTCTAGATTCACTGGTCCCTTCCTACARAGAGTCTMTTTCTCCTAWMCTTTTACCAACCTTCCAGGGAAGGAATGAATTCCAAAGATTGGACCCTATGGGAGATTTGGGTCCTGTGGAAAATACTGGGGAGGGTTATGGAAAAGAATTTACTTGGTCGAAGGGATTGGGTTTTGAAATCTCTCTCATAAAAACTCAGAGTGCGCGTAAAAAAGCAGTCTCTCTTGCTTAAACTCCTCTTACACATATTTCCACTTTCACTGATAATGGGGTGCTTAGAGGCATGAAAGCCCTAGCCAGGGCTAAAACATGATCTTTCTCTCCCTAAATATCAGAGGGGTGGGGGGGGGACCTTGAAAGCTACCTCCATGCACAGACTACTGTTTAGATTTGCTCCAGATACCATCTTTCTACAAGAAACACTGGTGGATGAAAAGAAGGTGAGGTTTTTTATGAACACTTTTTGTCCCTAATGGTTAACATGTGCTATAAGCTCGGTTGGAAATTATCGGGGACTTTTAGTGACTTGGGACCCAAATTAATTTGTGCTAGATCCTTATCTTTGTTATGGTGGAATTTTCCTGAAAGATACTTGTTTGGAGAACAAAAATCCGCTCTCCCTTTTAAATTTTGATGGCCCTTGCAGTGACAAAAAATTATTTTACGCTTATAGGGGTATGTTGGAACACAAAAAATTGGTCGTAGCTGGGGATTTAAACTTCACCGTTAGTGCTGGTAAGGTTTGGGGAGCTTCGAAATAGTTGGACTAGTTGGTTGGGTACTTCAAAGAGTTATTTTAGGATAATCGACTCGTGGATGTAATCTCGGATATTTTAGTCCCAACTTGGCGGAATGGTAAATCTGGAGATGAGAGTATCTTAAAAAAATTGGACCAGGTTTATATGTCAGAAGATCTCATAAATGGTTCTATAAGATTTAGGTCCTGGGTGGCATATCCATATCAATCAGACCACGCTCCTGTCTTTTTGCAAATTGAAAGTAATTTATATCCGAAAACCTATCCTTTTAAATTAAATTCGATGTGGATGAAGGACGAATACTTTACATCTATTGTGAAGGAAGTTTGGACTGATCAACATTTTGGGACATAACCTGGGGTTCAGAGAAGACTTGTGTGGAAATTGAGAGTTTTCAAGAAACACATCAAATCCTGGGCAAAATAACAAAGAAATCAAAAGCTAATAAGATTAGAACAGTTGGAGGAGAAACTACAAGACACATATCAGGAGGCTACGGGGGAGATGAAGAGTCGAGTTATGGTCGACCACATAAATATTATAGAGGAAGAGAGAAATAAATTTCTTCTATCTGAAGAAGAATTATGGAGACAGCGGAGCATAGCCATTTCGATAAAAAGTGGAGATCAAAATACAAAATATTTTCATCACTTTGCAAGTTCTAGAAGGAATAGAAAACACATCTGGGAAATTTTAGATGAGAATGGGTAGACCCATTCCAGAAAAGAAGACATTAAAAAAGAGGAAACAAGACACTTTAATTTTTTTTTTGAGGAAGTTGAACACTCTAGTATCATTGATCAAGTCTACATAGCCAAACTTTATCCCATAGTAGTTACCGAGGAGGATTCCTTACTTCTTGATAGACCCTTTACAAAGCAGGAATTATGGGAAGTTCTCAAGTTATTTTCAAAATACAAAATCCCTGGGCTTGATGGCTGGACGGTTGAATTCTTCTCTCAATTTTTTGACTTGGTTGGGGATGATTTGCTGGAATTAGTGGACGATTCTATAAAGTGGGTAGAGTTAATAAGCTCTTTAAATTCGACCTTTCTAGCCCTAATTCCAAAAGTAAATAAGCCTTCTACCCTTGGTGACTATAGACCTATAGCTCTTTGTAACATGTGTTATAAACTTATATCAAATCTTGCAAATAGATTAAAACATATTCTATCAAGAACTCTATCAGGAGAACAATTGGGGTTTTTAAAAGGTAGACAGATCCTGAATGCCATTGGCATGGCACATGAATGTTTGTATAGTATTAAGGAAAAAAATTTGAATGCATTAATATTGAAGTTGGACCTAAAGAAATCCTACGACTGTATTAATTGGGACTTTTTAAGAATGATCCTTCTCCAAAAAGGTTTTAGCCTTCAAACTACCAAATGGATTATGAGATGTGTGATCAATGCTCAGTTTGCAATTCTAATAAATGGGGATACTTCTCCATTTTTTTAGAGTGGCATAGGTATGCGCCAAGATTTCCCACTTTCTTTGTTGTTGTTCATTTTTGTAATGGAAGGACTTAGTCTGTTGTTAAAGAAAGGATAGGATGAAGGGAAGCTATCGGGGGTGAAGGTCTCCATGATTATTAAGATGCTTCATATTTTTTTTTGTGGACGATGTACTTATCATGACAAAATCCTCTATTCAGGAATGGGAGGAGATAAATGACCTCCTAAAAGTATTTTGCAATGCTTCAGTTATGAGGGTAAATATGACAAAGTCCACTTTTCATTTTTCTGGAATTCAAGGGGAGATTTTAGAAAATTTTAAAGAAGCCTTTCCCTATAACTTTATTGAACTTTCGAAAGGCTTCAAATATCTCGGTTACTATCTAAAAGATGAAATGTACAAGGTTGTTGATTGGAGATGGTTAATAGAAAATTTCAAAAAAAGGATCGGTCATTGGTGCAACATATGGCCATCTCTTCGAGGCTGTTACATTCTTATCAAAGTTGTTCTTGAAAGCCAACAAGTTTATTGGATGTCATTGGCTATCATTTCGACATTTGTACTAAATAAAATTAGAAGATTAATTTTCAACTTTCTTTGGTCAGGAAATAGAAAAAATCAACATTTACACCTGTGTAGCTGGGAAATTATTGCCAAACCAAAGCTCCTAGGTGGTTGGGGCTTAATAAACATATTTCCTTTTAATAGATATTTGGCAGCAAATTTGTTGTGGCAAGTGTTGACGAAGGATGGTATTTTGCATAAGATTATCAAAGCCAAATATCTCCCATATGTCTATGTCTCTGCTTGGTTCAGAAGGACCACCAATAGAATGAACCTTGCTTCTCAGACTTAAAAAAATATATTAAAGTCTTTACATCTGATCACACATTGGTTGAGCTGGAGTCCTGGGTCTGGACATTCAATTTTAATAGGCAAAGACTTAATTCTGGGTATGGGGAACTCCTCTTTGCTCTCTGGAGAGATCTTAACAATTTTAAAGGATAAAAATATTAATTATCTCTATCAGGCCAAAGGTACTAACAGGCTAGGGATCATAGTGGATCATTGGGTAAATAGTCTGGAGCTTGGACTCACTGGATATTTGGAAAATGCATGGGACTTATATTGGAGGGACTTAACAGGTTCAGGGGTTTAGCTACAGAATAAAGAAGATGAGATAAAGTGGTTGGGAGGAGATAAATCAGGTATTCTTATAGCCAAAACTGTTTATAGTGCCATAATAGAAAAATTATGGCATCATTCTATTGTTGGTTGGAGGAGAGGCTTGTGGTCCTGGGACATAGCCCTAAAAATTCAACTCTTCACTTGGTTAACTACGGAAAAGAAAATCCTTACATGGGATAATCGAGAACGAAAGGGCTGGGAAGGTCCAAGTATCTGCTATCTATGTTCAAAGGAAACAGATTCAGTGTTACATATGTTAGTCAAGTGTTATTTTATGCAACAAGTCTGGCATAAGATAAAAATAGGGCTTAATATAAAAGAAGACTGGGAAGGAAATTCATTAACTTCTTTCTATGATAGCTGGGTAAAAAAGGAGCAAAAATATACTACTCTTCCACCTCTTGTTATTTGCTACATTTGGCTTGAACGCAATAAGAAACTTTTTGAAAATGGAAACCCCTCTATCTCTTTAGTGGTTTTCAAAACTTTAGGGAAAGTTGATAACTGTTCCGACTCTCAGAAAGTGGCCATATCCAGAACTATCCAAATACCTCTTCAAGGGTTGACAACAGTTGGCTAGTTTGATGGAGCATTGCTCTCAAATGGACTATAGAATGGGGTAGATGGAGTGATAAGGTTAAATGATAAAATTGTTTACAAATGGACTTTCAAATGTGGCCCAGGTACCAACACTAGGGAAAAACTATTGGGTGTTTGGGCTACACTTAGCTTGGTAGTTCGGTTAAATATTGATGTCCTTCAAGTTTTTGGAGACTCTAAAATAGTTATTGACTGGTTGAACAACAGAGGGAAACTGTAGGTATTTTCCTTAGTGAGATGGAAGGACATAATTAAAGAGCTGACAAAGTCCTTCAATACTATCAATTTCTTTCATATTTATTGGGAACAAAATAAGGAGGCAGGAGGGGAAAATATATTCCAACCAATGGATAGAAGGAATCAAGGGTCCTCCTCTATTTCTGAATCTGTATTAGCAAGTACTT
>SNQJ01S0124099.1:26651-51834 GCA_010110895.2 Picea sitchensis
GGATCATCATCAGTAATAGACAAAGACAAATTTGAACGGAAATCAGATGGAGTATACCTTTTTGGTAGCCTTCTTTCTCAAACCGATCTCCTCAATACTGGAGTATGAGGATCTTCTTCTTATGATTCTTGTTCTTCTGTAGAGTCTGATTCATCATCCTTTAAATCAAACTCTATTTTCTCTGGTTCTTCCTTACTTGGTAGGACTTACTATTTAACGACATCCTTCATTTCTCTAAATAACACATCTCAGATATACACTACCTTCTTAGTTTCTGGGTTCCAAATCTTATAACCTTTGAGACCATATTTATATCCAATAAAGATACACTTTTCAGCCTTCTTATTTAGCTTACTCATGTTTTCCTTTTGAACATGAACATATACATCACAACCAAATACCTTGAGATGTGTGAGAAGGTTTCTTACAGTACATACCTCTTGTGGAGTCTTGTCATCCATCCCTGATGAGGGTGATCTATTGACCAGGTAACATGTAGTACCCACTACCTCTGCCCATAATTCTTTCCCTAACCCGACACCACTGAGCATGCACCTTGCTTTTTCCATCAGCATCATGTTCATCCTTTCTGCAACTCCATTCTACTGAGGTGTATATGGAGTAGTCTTCTACCTTGCTATACCTCACTTCTTACATAATTCTTCAAATTCATTCCCGTAGAAGTCTCTGCCATTATCTATCCTCAACACCTTAATTATTTTCTCTGTTTGGTTCTCAACAAGAGCCTTAAACTCTTTAAACCTATCAAATACTTTAGATTTCTTCCTAAGGAATTATATCCAAGTATTCCTCGAGAAGTCATCTATAAATGAGACATAGTACACAGATTTTCCCAATGATGTGAATGACGCATGTCCAAAAACACCACTATGAACTAGCTGTAAAATTCCTTTTGCCCTCGTTGCACCAGAGGGGAATCTTACCCGATTCTGCTTCCCATATAGACAATGTTGACATAAATCAAAATCTAGAGGGTAGTTAGACATACCTTCAACCATACCTTTACCGTGTAGTAGTCGAAGACCCTTTTCTCCGATATGCCCCAGTCTTTGATGCCACAACATAACCTTTTCTCCAGATAATGTAGGAGTTCTTTCTTCTTCAAATCCAATATCAGGAACAATGGAACTATTACACCCATCACTAATAGTGCTTCCTTCCAGCTTATATAGAGTTCCAAACTGAACTCCCTTCAGCAACACCATTGCTCCTCGAACCATCCTGCAAGTTTCCTTTTCAAATATTTTTTTTACCCCTGCATTGTCCATTTTTCTTACATAAATCAAATTTTTAGCCAAACCTAGGATGTGCAGAACTCTAGGCAGTGTTCTAATCCTTCCATCTATGAAACAAAAATTGACTTTTCCTTGTCCTATGATTCTGGTTGTTGAATCATCACCTAAGAAAACATTACCTCCATCATACCTTTCATATTCACAGAACCACTCTCTGTGAGGAGTCATATGAAAGGATGCACCAAATTCAACCAACCATGCCTCATGATATGCATGTGTGCTTGAAGAAGACAAGTACACATCCCCTCCTTATTCCTTAGAGGTCTTTTCTTTTGTAGAAGGAGATTCTTTAGATCCCTTCTTTTTCTCAACTTTGGATCTACACTGCTTTTTGGCCCTTGGTCATGTATTATGGAAGAAAGCGAAAATTAAGGAAGAATAAAGACAAAGTACAGAGTGCGTGGAAGGTACACAAACTGAGGAAGGGTCAAAGTGGTTAAATAATAATAAAAGAAGGAACGAGGTAAAGGAAAGAAAACCGTTGAAAGAGAAGATCAAGGAAGACAAAGAAACAAAGAAGATAGATCGTGGACAACTTGGCAAGAAGAAGAAGATACTAATGGGTGATTTGGAGCACCTCGTGCAGAAGAAGCAAGAATAGGTCGACGAAGCCCTTAAAATGATGGTTATGTGGACATAGGGGTCTTTGGCACCTAGGGTTTTGGACCTAGGGTTTTGACACCTAGGATTCAGTCTAGGGTTTTCTAAGAGTCATGGAATGTATAAATAAAGGTCTAGAAGAGTTGAGAAAAGGTTGTTTTTAGTGATAGAAATATTGAGAGGTAGAAGTGCTTTGTTGTAGAGAATTCTTGTATTCTCTATCTTCAGTTGGGTGCGAAGATCGACCCTGCAGCTGGGTGTGCAAGGAGGGGAAATAAAGAGGAAGAGAGAGAAGGATCTGTAGCTAAGTGCGCATATAGAACTGTATGTTTTCATCCATTATATCAATAAACATAGTTCTATGGACGTATCCCAAGGAGGGGGGTGAACCATGTAAAATCTTGTTCTTCTATGTGATTGATGCATTGTTATTTACTTCCTTTTATACTATTATTGCATTGTTATTTCTCTTGTTGAAGATAAGAAGACATAACCTAAGCCGCAAAGTTAGCATAATATTGTTAAGAATCTCTAGGTTTCTTGGCGTTGTTTTTTTGAATCATCTTGAATTTCCTCTGGTTGTAGACACCTGTGTCCTACAACCCCCCTATTTATACTTTGAGTGAGACTTCATCTGCTTCGCAGGTGCTGCCATAAGGGTCAGTAGTTAGGGTTTGTTGGTGTGTTGTTAGAGTTGAACCTTGTGTCTGCCTCTGTGCCAACACTGCTTCTTGTAGTGCCCTTCTTTTCCACATCTCCAACATACCCTTACAAACTTTCTGGGAGAGATATAGATCTGCCCTTAGACTTAGATCTCCCACTTGAGAACTTAGATCTATTTCTTTCCTGGGAGCGCCCTCTTCCAAATAATGCGTCTGTGCTCTATCCTTCCATATTCTTCTATCTCATCTCCTCTGACAACAAGGATGAGACCACTTAATCAAACTTCAAGGAAGTTGTATTGCTACCTATGGCCATAACCAGACTATCCCACGAGTCTGGTAAATAAAATAGTAAACTGATACATTTATCTTCATCTGAAATTTTAATCTCAACAGATACTAACTGACTTACCATAGTATTGAATGCGTTCAAATGCTCTGCCACAGAGTCTCAATCTCTCATCCTCAGGTTATACAACTTCTTTCTCAGGAATAGTTTATTTACTAGGGACTTATACTGATACAATTTTCCCAACTTATCCCATAAATCCTTGGTTGTAGCTTCCTCTGACACATTCAGTAATACTGAATCTGAGAGACATAGTCGGATTGTTCTTTTTTCCTTCCGATCCAACTTTTTCCAATCATCTGTTGAAGTTCCTTTAGGTGCAGTACCTAGATCTACCGCAATCCACTGATCTCTGTCCACGAATAGATCTTCCATCTTGAGCTTCCACAACTCAAAACTTTGCCCATTAAACTTCTCGATCTCCATCTTTGAATTGCTTGCTATTTATTTTCGCCTGAAAAATCAATACCAAATATATCCCACTGTAACAAGGCTTATCACAGTCTCGAGCCAAACCCTTGAACACAAAGGCGTCCCCCTGAAGCCAACCAAGCTCTAATACCAAATGTAGATTTTAACATTGTACAATATTTACTGCAAACAAATTTTCAGTAAAAGAACAAAAAAGATACAATGGAAAATACAAACATTACACAGAGATTTTTCCCTAAAAACCCAAATCAGGAAAACCAACATATTCTATATGCATTCATCATGATACATTGTTTAGAATACAATATACATATAGGAGCCAACAACATCCAAAACCCTAACCCAATGACCTGGATTAGTCAAAAACCCTAATTCCTTAACCGGAAATAGAAAACCATCGGCAAAAAACCATGTGTCGAAAAACCAACTAAATATGTGACACGTTTCCTGAGGCAACAATTTTTTTCTCGAGGGCACTGCCCGTGCACCCCCCCTCAAATCCCCCTGCGCGCCCAATGCAACGCAAACACTACTACTCATGCAAAGAATATAACACATACCCAACAATAATGACACTCAAGTCTCATATAACAATCAAAGATTTTATATCAGATTCCTTTGTGGGAAGGAGACCCTAGAGAGGGCATAGGCCTCAAATTGATTGTTTATGGATATTATTATGCCCTAGGGAAAAGTTGTTTCTAGTTTTCCTTTGGGATCTACTATGATCCCCACACCTGCCATGTTTAACTTGTTAAAGGATTATTGATTTATCATTGAATTAAAGAGAGATGGCACCTAAAAACACATTATGCTTTCATAATAACATATTTATGTTGTCATGGACATGTTTTTTCCTACGTTATTCCAATACATTAGTTCAATTGTTAGTTTATTCCATTTTAATTCCTTTCATCATGGTTGATGGATAATAAACATATATTAAAGAATATATAAGATATTTTTAAGATAAAAAATATTGAGTTAGATGGTTGGTCTATTTGATTCTAGGTTCAATTGTTGGTGTATTTCATTTTAATTCATTTCATCATGGTTGATGGCTAGTGAACATAATATCAAAGAACATATAAGAGATTTTGGAGATAACAAGATTGAGTTTGATTGTTGGTCAATCCGATTCTAATTCATTTGAATATGCTTGATAGCTAATAAACATATTATCAAAAAACATATAAGATATTTTTAAGATAAAAAGGAAGTTGATGCATTTCTATTTCTATTGTTGTATTAATATTGAGATGTGAAAATTTCCACATATGCGTGTTTTCTTTTGATTTAAGAACAAGGGTTTTGAAGTATGACATCACTTGTATTTTATTTGAAACTATTCCACCCTAACACTTTTCTCCTATTGCATTACCTTCTATGAAGAAAAATAAGATGAGATCACTTAAATTCAATAAAAGGTTTGGAGCCTAACATTTTTATCCTATTTCATTAACTCCTAAGAAGAAAAATAAGATGATATCACTTAAATTCAATAAAAGGTTTGGAGATTCAATGAAGAAATTGACAAACAAGTTGTCTGCAGTTGGAATTGTTGAAGAACTATTTGAAGAAGGGTTAGCATTACTTGTTGAAAGGTTGGTAATTGACCTATAAGTTGAACCACATGATTGAGTAGTTGAAGAAGAAGATTAATAAGTGATTCCATATTTAATCTTAGTGATCGAGATGCAATTGTTTATCCAACACTAGAAGCATAGGAAAATGTAGAGGTAGAAGCAATTTACTAAGTTGTAGACCCAACACTAGTAGATGTAGAGTCAGTTGTTTAAGAAATATCAGTAGCATAAGTTGTTTATTTTGTTTCTTAAGTAGTTCAATACTTCGAATCAATAGCATACCTAGTAACATATCCAATAGCATCATCGACAACATTATTAGAACAATCAATAGAAAAGGTAAAGACATAGCTTGTTGGGATGATAGTAAAGCCATATTCTAGGACAAAAACATTGAAGGTAGTACCAATGATCCGTAAACAAGGGACTTATATCTCACTAGCTTCACCAACACAAATCCTTTGCATAAATTAACTTCTAACTTATGTTCTCAGTCTTTTATAGAGATCTGTGTCCTTCATGTAGCCTACACACAACAACTAGCTAACAATGTCAATAATAAATATGACTCTAATTTGTTTCTATGATGTTTTTCTCTATGGTATATACTTTTAAAATGGCTTTCAATATTTCTATTCTCGGTGAAAAATTGAATAGAAAACCACTATCTCTCTATTCCATTGAATGGATACATCCAACCTTTATGCAAGAATGACTACTACATGTTAAAAGGACAGCGAATAAGAACAGTCTTATCAATCCATCAATCCCTAATTTTATCAACACTAGTCAAAATTTTGATGGCCAACAAGAGCTATGAGTAATTGTTGTACAATCTTTGAACAAAATCCTCCAAGGAAAACAACTATATAAAATCTTATTTTTTCTATGTTAAAATCTTGAGAAAAACTCTTGAGTACTTCCCCTCATTTCGAGGATGGTACCCAATGTAAACCCTAGAATATTCATGGCACAAGGTTGGTCAACAACAGGGCTCGAATCCATTAAAATAGCATACTTGTTAAGATCTCAACATGTCACTTGAAATAATTGAACCTCGATGAGGAGGATAATATTCATTCCTCCCAACCACCCGAGCTAAACCTAATTGACAAACTGTATCAAAGTTGTAGGATTAGGGTCTTTTTTATATCACTAATTTCCAACCAAAACACTTTCCATGTCTCTATATAACCTTCTATTAAAGTGTGCAGAACTCAACCCAATAAAAACACATAGGGTAAGTGCATGCTCCAATGTATGTATATATTTCTTTTACAAAACAACTCAACTCACCGTCCAAAGTAATATTTAGCATTAACCACACCTGTTGAATGTTGACATCATAATTTTCAAGTGCATTCATTCAAGAAAATGACAAGACCAAAATTTTCTTTAACATGTCATCGATCCCAATTGAAAGGCCAATAGGAAATTAATTATATTCATAAATTTGTGGTTATGTAAGTGATATCACTTAGGTGGGAGATTCGTCGGTGGAGTTTTAGGTGGAATCTTCACTATTCTCCTGGGAAGCTTCCATATGGATGTTGAAGTCAATGCACTCATGGGTGAGACTGACGAGGCCCTCTGAAACAGAGTCATACTTTTCTCCTCGACTGACGAGCTTAAAAAAATTAATGGACATCACATTTCGAAGTTGTCAAGTTCAACACTTTCCCCAAACCTTCCTCTGACGAAACAATTGTTTTAGCTCCTGTTCAACCTTGTGATCCAGTGAGCCTACTAGGACTTTCTTCTTTTCAACAGAGTGTAGACCTTAACTTTGTAGGTGGTCAGGAAGGTTTATGGAGGTCAAATGGCATAAAAAAATAGGCAGGCATTGTGCGAAAGCCACAGGAGGGAGGAAATTTCTATGTGAAGCCGTGGACCCCAAATCATTCTAAGCGAAAAATGTTCTTGGCAACAGATGTCGGTTTGGATGATTTGGTGAGTTTGGGACTATGTGCTTTGGTGGGATGTCTATCCTAGCACTCATTGTGCAAAACTTCCATTACGGCTTGGGTTCCGTCGACTTGGTTTCCTCTTTTGGGGTACACACCAAAGGTCATATTTATGATGAGAGGTTGGTTTGGTTTCCATTTAAAAAGAATAGAAGATACCCGCATTATCCTGGAAAAGCTTTGGGTTATTGATGGTTGCAGCCTGATGTTAAAGTGTTGGTGGGTAAGCTTCAACCCGGTTCAAGATTATTTTCGGTACCGCCACCTCTGGGTCTTGTTACCTAGTTTGTCGATGCATTTTTTGAACACGAAGGATCTAGAGGCCATAGTAAATGTACTAGGATGCTTCATTAAAGTTGAYGAACTGTCACTACTTTCTCCTGATAGAAGAATGGGTAAKATTTTGGTTGAACTGGATATCCATTCTGGTTTGTTGGAGTCTATAGAGATAGATTGGTGGGGACACAATTTGAGCCAAAACTTGGACTACCTTGAAATCCCTCTTAGGTGCTCTTTCTGCTGAAGGAAAAGCCACTTGAAAAAGGATTTTCAAGGTTATTTTGAGGAGAAGGAGTCGAAAGAAACAATTCTCAGGAATTCTACAAGAGAAGTTTTGCAAGAAGTGGATTTTGAATTAGGCCCAGACAGCTCATCAACAAAGGAGGTTAACTAGCTTGAGATTTTGGACAGAGTCATGGGTAAGATAAAGTCTATCTGTCCCTCTCTCTCTTTTTCTTTATCGACCTGGGAACGTGATATATTAGACTCCTCCACTACTATGGGCGTTGGTTGTTCGTTTTTTTTTTATTTTTTTATTTATTTATTTTTTATTTTTTTTCTGTTGACAAGGTGTCAGTTCGGGAGGGTAATAAGTGTTTTTCTAAAAATATAACATTCCCTGTTGAGGGGGGATTTCCTTGTAATACCACCACTGAGGTCCTGGATCCTTGGGGAGAATTAGTTTCTCCAAGTGACACTCGGGGGGTCTATCCCTCTCCTTTTGCAACCTTTTCAAATTCAACGAAAAATTCAAGGGGAGATGTTGGTGTGTTTACTAAGCTGGAGGGGGATTCTAGTATATTACACGGTTTTAGGGAATCAGAACTCGGTGAAATCTCCATTGGAGTGGTTCTATATTCACTGGTCCCTTCCTACAGAGAGGCTCTTTCTCCTATCCCTTTACCAACCTTCCAGGGGAGGAATGAATTTTGAAGATTGGACCCTGTGTGAGATTTAGGTCCTTTGGAAAAGACTGGGGAGGATTCTGGAAAATACGTTATTTGGTCGAAAATATTGGGTTTTGAAATATCTCCCATAAAAACTCGGAGTGCGCATAAAAAAGCAGTCTCTCTTGCTTCAACTCCTCTTACACATATTTCCACTTTCACTGATAATGGGGCACTTAGAGGCATGAAATCCCTAGCTAGGGATAAAACATTATATTTCTCTCCCTAAATATCAAAGGGGTGGGGGGGACCCTGAAAGTTTCCTCCATGCACAGACTACTGTTCAGGTTTGCTCCAGATACCATCTTTCTACAAGAAACACTCTTTGATGAAAAGAAGGTGAGGTTGTTTATGAACACTTTTCATCCCTCATGGTTAACATGTGTTGTAAGATCGGTTGGAAATTCTGAGGGACTTTTAGTAACTTGGGACCCAAATAAATTTATGCTAGATCCTTACCTTTGTTGTGGTGGAATTTTCCTGACAGGTACTTGTTTGGAGAACAAAAAACCACTCTCCCTTTTAAATTTTGATGGCCCTTRTAGTGACAGAAAGTTATTTTGGGATAAAATGGCTTATAGGGGTATGTTGGAACACAAACATTTGGTCATAGCCAAGGATTTAAACTTCACCGTTAGTGCTGGTGAGGTTTGGGAGATTCAATATAGTTGGATCAATTGGTTGGGTACTTCAAAGAGTTATTTCAGGATAATCGACTCGTGGATGTAATCTCAAATGTTTTAGTCCCAACTTGGCGGAATGGTAAATCTGGAGATGAGAGTATATTAAAAATATTGGATCAGGTTTATATGTCAGAAGATCTCATAAATGGTGTTTTCAGATTCAGGTCATGGGTGGCCTATCCATATCTATCAGACCACGCTCCTGTATTTTGCAAAGTGAAAGTAATTTATATCCGACAACCTATCCTTTTAAATTAAACTCGATGTGGATGAAGGAAGAAGAATTTACATCTATTGTGAAGGAAGTCTGGACTGATCAACATTTTGGGACAGAACCTGGGGTTCAGAGAAGACTTGTGTGGAAATTGAGAGTGTTAAAGCAACACATCAAAGCATGGGAAAAATAACAAAGAAATCAAAAGCTAATAATATTAGAATAGTTGGAGGAGGAACTACAGGACACGTATCATGAGGCTACGAGGGAGATGAGGACTCGAGTTATGGTTGACCACATAAATATTTTAGAGGAAGAGTGGAATAAATTTCTCCTATCTGAAGAAGAATTATGGAGACAGCGGAGCAAAGCCATTTGGATAAAAAGTGGAGATCAAAATACAAAATATTTTCATCACTTTGCAAGTTCTAGAAGGAATAGAAAACACATCTGGGAAATTTTGGATGAGAATGGGCAGACCCATTCCGGACAAGAATCCATTAAAAAAGAAGCAGCCAGAGACTTTAATTTGTTTTGAGGAAGTTGAGCACTCCAATATTGTTGATCAAGTCTACACAGCCAGACTTTATCCCTTATTAGTTACCGAGGAGGATTCCTTACTTCTTGATAGACCCTTTACAAAGAAGTAATTATGGTAAGTTCTCAAGCTATTTGCAAAAGACAAAATCCCTGGGCCTGACGGTTGGACAGTTGAATTCTTCTCTCAATTTTTTGACTTGGTTGGGGATGATTTGCTAGAAGTAGTGGAGGATTCTATAAAGCGGGGAGAGGTGATAAGCTCTTTAAATTCGACCTTTCTGGACCTAATGCCAAAAGTAAATAAGCCTTCTATTTTTGGTTACTATATACCTATGGCTCTTTGTAACCTGTGTTATAAACTTATATCAAAGATTATTGCAAATAGATTAAAACCTATTCTATCAAGAACTCTGTCGGGAGAACAACTGGGGTTTTTAAAAGGTAGACAGATCCTAGATGCCATTAGCATGGCACAAGAATGTTTGCGTAGTATTAAGGGAAAAAACTTGAAGGCATTAATATTCAGGCTGGAACTAAAGAAATCCTATGACTGTATTAATTGGGACTTTTAAAGAATGATCCTTCTCCAATCAGGTTTTAGCCTTCAACCTACCAAATGGATTCTGAGCTGTGTGATCAGTGCTCAGTTTGCAGTTCTAATAAATGGGAGGCTTCTCCATTTTTTTAGAGTGGTAGAGGTCTGTGCCAAGGTTTCCCACTTTCTTCGTTGTTGTTAATTTTTGTAATGGAAGGACTTAGTCTTCTGTTAAAGAAAGGATAGGATGAAGGGAGGCTATCAGGGGTGAAGGTCTCCAGGATTATTAAGATACTTCATCTTTTCTTTTTGGACAATGTCTGTATCATGAAAAAATACTCTATTCAGGAATGGAAGGAGATAAATGACCTCCTAAAAGTATTTTGTAGTTCTTCGGTTATGAGGGTAAATATGAAAAAGTCTACCTTTCATTTTTCTGGAATTCAAGGGGAGATTTTAGAAAATTTTAAAGAAGCCTTTCCCTATAATTTTGTTGAACTTTTGGAAGGCTTCAGATATCTCGGTTACTATCTAAAAGACAAAATGTACAAGGTTCTTGATTGGAGATGGTAAATAGAAAAGTTCAAAAAAGGATCGGTCATTGTTGCAATATATGGCTATCTCTTGCAGGTTGTTACATTCTTATCAAAGTTGTTCTTGAAAGCCAAAAAAATTATTGGATGTCACTGGTTGTCATTTCGACATCTGTACTAAATAAAATTAGAAGCTTAATTTTCGACTTTCTCTGGTCAGGAAGAAGCAAAAATCAACATTTACACCTGTGTAGCTGGGAAATTATTGCCAAACCAAATCTCTTGGGTGGTTGGGGCTTAAGAAACATATTTCTTTTTAATAGAGCTTTGTCATCAAATTTGTTGTAGCGAGTGTTGACAAAGGATGGTATTTGGCATAAGGTTATCAAAGATAAATATCTCTCATATGTCTATGTCTCTACTTGGTTCAGAAGGACCACCAATAGAACACACCTTTCTTATCAGACTTAGAAATATCTATTAAAGTATTTACATATGATCACACATTGGTTGAGCTATAGTCCTGGGTCTGGACATTCAATTTTAATAGAAAAATACTTAATTTTGGGTATGGGGAACTCCTCTTTTCTCTCTGGAGAGCTCTTAATAGTTTTAAAGAATAAAAATATTAATTATCTCTATTAGGCCAAAGGTACTAACATGCCATGGATCATAACAGATCATTGGCTAAATAGTTTGGAGCTTGGACTCACTAGATATTTGGAAAATGAATGGGACTTCTATTGTAGGGCCTTAACAGGTTCGAGGGTTTAGCTATAGAATAAAGAAGATGAGCTAAAGTGGTCGAGAGGAGATAAATCAGGTATTCTTATAGCCAAAAATGTTTATAGTGACATAACAAAAAAATTATGGCAGCATTCTATTGTTGGTTGGAGGAGAGGTTTGTGGTCCTCAGACATAGCCCTAAAAATTCGACTCTTCACTTGGTTAACTGTGGAAAAAAAAATCCTTACATGGGATAATCTGCAATGAAAGGGTTGGGAAGGTCCAAGTATCTTCTATCTATGTTTAAAGGAAACAGAGTCAGTGTTACATATGTTTCTCAAGTGTTATTTTACGCAACAAGTATGGCATATGATCAAAATAGGGATTAATATCAAGTAAGATTGGGAAGGAAATTCATTAACTTCTTTCTATGCTAGCTGGGTAAAAAATGAGTGAAAATATACTACTCTTTCACCTCTTGTTATTTGGTACATTTGGCTTGAACACAATAAGAATTTTTTTGAAAATGGAAACCCCTCTATCTCTACAGTGGTTTTCAAAACTTTAGGGAAAGTTGATAACTGTTCTAGCTCTCAGAAAGTGGCCATATCCATAACTACCTAGATACCTCTTCAAGGGTTGACAACAATTGGTTGGTTTGATGGAGCAATTCTCTCAAATGGACTACAAAATGGGGAAGGTGGAGTGATAAGGTGAAATGATAAAATTGTTTACAAATGGACTTTCAAATGTGGCCCAAGTACCAACACTAGGGAAGAACCACTGGGTGTTTGGGATACACTTAACTTGGTAGTTCAGTTAAATATTTATGTCCTTCAAGTTTTTGGAGACTCTAAAATAGTTATTGACTGGTTGAACAACAGAGGGAAACTGTAGGTATTTTCCTTAGTGAGATGGAAGGATAGAATTAAAGACCTCACAAAGTCTTTCGATACTATCAATTTCTCTCATATTTATCAGGAACAAAATAATGAGGCTGACTTTCTATCAAAGAAGGATATCCAGATGCAGGAGGGGAAAATATCTTACAACCAATGGATAGAAGGAACCGAGGGTCCTCCTCTATTTCTGAATATGTATTCGCAAGTACTTTTTTCATATAGTAGCCTACCAAACCATAGAGAATGGTGTCAGCAGAATTTTTGGTCACACTTTTGGTAAGTTGTTTAGTGGAAATTTGCAGATTACTCTGGTATAGGGATGCTCACTCTACACCTCATCCTGCAAGCTAATTTGGACACTAGTTTTTATCTTCTGTCAAGTACTGTTTCTTTTTAGGTTGATATACGCTGGCTAAGTATTTTTGCCATGTGTACACAATTATATATATATATAATATAAAGAGTAATTTTCTGTTGGAAAAAAAGTGATATCACTTCCAACGATCTTAATCTTGAGATTTCAATAAGTAGAGAGAAAACCAATTACTACAACCCCACCCAAACCAATGGAATTAAGTGACAAAATCATGCGTCTCTATCGATGGAAAAATATATCATTTGAAGCCAAAACATATGGTTTTATTAGACAATATCCATGTTATTCTCTACCTTAATGTCACTCAATTACCATGAAATGAATGGGATGGCCATTATTTGAACCATAAAAAGGAAATGACAATTAATTTAATACAAGTATGAGTCATCCATTAATCAAACCATACAAGATAACCCTTAGGAAAATCATATAAGATAGTTTCATTGGAAATAAAGACTCAAGGAAATACACACATTATTCCAAATCGTGTTATTGAATAAGAAGACGATCTGCAGAGCAGGAAGTCCATGCCCCGAGGGCGAGGTTGTCATTTCTTGACTAGGTAGTTGAATTGACTGCCATTTCTTTGACTAGGAATTTTGACTTGAAGCAGGTTTAATTTTATTTAGGTTTGTAAGATTATGAGCCAGACAGAAGGAGCTTTTCCTATGTGATTTTTGCAGATTTGAACTCTTGTGAAATAAGTCTAAGACCATCGGTCAATTAGTTCCCAATATACGGAATCCAGATATCGATCTGGGACTAGAAAATGCGCTGGAATTGGAACAAAATTTTTCACATGTTATGCCAACTTTGGCTCTGAAGAAAACCCGTGTTCAAGATCCCAACAAAGGAATTCCTACCAATTCTCTCACTGAAATCANAAGGATAGAATTAAAGACCTCACAAAGTCTTTCGATACTATCAATTTCTCTCATATTTATCAGGAACAAAATAATGAGGCTGACTTTCTATCAAAGAAGGATATCCAGATGCAGGAGGGGAAAATATCTTACAACCAATGGATGTATTTTTGCCATGTGTACACAATTATATATATATAATATAAAGAGTAATTTTCTGTTGGAAAAAAAGTGATATCACTTCCAACGATCTTAATCTTGAGATTTCAATAAGTAGAGAGAAAACCAATTACTACAACCCCACCCAAACCGATGGAATTAAGTGACAAAATCATGCGTCTCTATCGATGGAAAAATATATCATTTGAAGCCAAAACATATGGTTTTATTAGACAATATCCATGTTATTCTCTACCTTAATGTCACTCAATTACCCTGAAATGAATGGGATGGCCATTATTTGAACCATAAAAAGGAAATGACAATTAATTTAATACATGTATGAGTCATCCATTAATCAAACCATACAAGATAACCCTTAGTAAAATCATATAAGATAGTTTCATTGGAAATAAAGACTCAAGGAAATACACACATTATTCCAAATCGTGTTATTGAATAAGAAGACGATCTGCAGAGCAGGAAGTCCATGCCCTGAGGGCGAGGTTGTCATTTCTTGACTAGGTAGTTGAATTGACTGCCATTTCTTTGACTAGGAATTTTGACTTGAAGTAGGTTTAATTTTATTTAGGTTTGTAAGATTATGAGCCAGACAGAAGGAGCTTTTCCTATGTGATTTTTGCAGATTTGAACTCTTGTGAAATAAGTCTAAGACCATCAGTCAATTAGTTCCCAATATACTGAATCCAGATATCGATCTGGGACTAGAAAATGCGCTGGAATTGGAACAAAATTTTTCACATGTTATGCCAACTTTGGCTCTGAAGAAAACCCGTGTTCAAGATCCCAACAAAGGAATTCCTACCAATTCTCTCACTGAAATCACAAATATCAATATTCTCTCTCGTTATGAACACAGTGTCAAGTAAGAATGAGCGAGCTTCATGTTTTCATATCATACCATGTATTCTCTTATTTGTTGAATCACCAAAGAATATAATTGTTCTATGTATTTTCTTATATTCTGTAGACCGTTGGGCGTGGAGACCAAGAAGAAAGAAGATATAAAGGTGGTGGTGTTCATGGTGTTCTGAATTTAAGGACCTGTTATGCACTATGGGGGTTGATACGGTGAGATGAATTCTCCCATCTACGAGAGCTCGTATATGGAAATAAGTTTGTCATATAGGGCTTATCCGGGACCACCATACATAGCAGCTATTGCATTTGACATGGAACTACCAGCACCAACTGAAAGAGTTTCATAAGCAGCGAATAAGGTAGCGGAAAGGAGCATCCATTTATTTGGTTACAGGTCCACGAATTACTGAGTATCCATATCGACCCGTTGTTGGTGGATCAATGTAAACAGTTGGAATAGGAGGTATCCTGACATCTACATAGGTTAAGAACCTATATTATAGATGTACGAATCGCTTATAAAAACAAAATCCCAATGTACAACTAGTAGGGATGGGGACAAGAAAGTAAGGGTTCAAGGAGGGGCGCAACATCTACATAGGCCAAGAACCTATATTCTAGTTGTGCAACTCACTTGTAAAAACAAAATCCCAACATACAATAAAGTCAAGGTTCAAGGAGGAGCACGGAAGAGGGGATTTTCTATTGCATCAGGTAAGGTAAGTCATAGTACATTTTCAACATGCCCTCACAAGCTTAAGGTGCTACCAATCCAGCTGAGATGAACATGCTATAAAGCAATCTATAGCTATTCCTTTGAATTTTTTTTTTTGGAAGAAAATAAATTTGTTTTTTTATGTCTTATGAAAAGAATTCACAGAAAAAAAGAAATTTGTTTTTGTAAGTATTATGAAATGAATTCATAGAAAAAAACTTACTTTTCTTGTTTCCATGTCTGCAACCAAGAGGCCCTTTGAAGAACCACAGTCTTTATTTTTTCACATCATCTTTGGAGAAGAAAGACGAACTTTCTAATAAGGAAAAGGAAAGGAAAACAATGTTATCAACAAGCTAAGTCTAAAGGAAGTATCGAGTAGTAGCTACTGCATACAATTAATGATGACAAAAAATTAAAAAATGGAACCCGTCAAGATGTGAAAGGACACCTGAATGAAAACAATGGAACCAATCAAAATGTAAAAGGATACTTGAACAGTGAGTTAGTGAAGATCATAATATGCATACAATTTGTTGTTTTCCATTTTCTTATTCTTTGTTTCTTCATCTACTGCAACAACAAGCACAAAAGCACTGGAAATATCCTAAATAGTTGTTGCACTTGAAAGATCCTCAACAGGATCAGGAAAATGATATTATGTTGAACCAAATATAGAATGGGAGCAAAGTTCATGGGAAGGATGTTATTGGATAAATTGGTGAATGCTGACATAAAATGATCTCCCTAGATCCACCTAGATCTAGAACAAAACAAGATATGACATGACACTTTCCCTAAGCTTTAATAATTGAGTTTACTATCAAACAAAATATGAATGACATACATTTGAATATCTCTTCCTTATATCTTTGTTGTTCTTGCTCCGTTTCAGTGCTCTTGTGATATTGGATCTGCACTGAAACACAAACCAACCAAAGTGAAAACAACAATAGTATATTCAATGAAAACTTACACATGTGATCAAGGAGTCATGTAATAAAATAAGAATGATTTTATGGGAAAGAAACATGCCACTGTATTATATTAAGTAAAAGTGGAAGAAACAACCAAACAACCTTGATGTTGCAAGGTTCCCTTTCGGTGGTCCTTTGATCCAACACACACACTTGCTCAAAATTTGCATGAAGAGGATCCACAATAACTTTATGGATAGATGAAGACCTCAAGCATCAATTGAGATAGAATCCATCACACAATTCTTAGCCTATTCCTTCATAAATTCCTTACTTGATCTTGCTTTCTCTTGCTTACTTTCTTCCTTGATTAACCTTTTCCATGAGAAATCCATCATTATATAGAAGAAGGAGAGATGGTTAAAGATATTAGGATGATCCCACCAAATTAGAGAAGCCAGTAGGAACCCAACCATATGGATGCCACCTCATATTCTAAAATATTCCCTTCTATAACCTTCATGAACTTAGTCCTTTCCTTAGTCTCCAAATGCTGCCGCACCCTGTCGATAGAGTAGCCTGCGGAAACTCCACAAGCCAAGTTTAGGACAGCCTGCGGAAGTCAGGCATTTCCGCAGTGTGTCTTATATCTAGACTGCGACGTCCTTCTAAAAACAAGTTTTGTAGAGGAGGAAACCAATCACTTTTATCATGAGAAATATCCTTTTGGGAGCCTGAACACATGCGTGTAGAAACATCACCAGGGTGGCCAAAATAATGTGTTACAAAATGCCTCCCAAAGTATGAGGCTATAACTCGTGATAGCTGAAATACTTTGTAAAATCCGTGTGTGTGTCGGGAACAAGGAGCGCGCAAATCGGGAACCTGCAAACAACCAAACATCTGCGCAATATTATACCATTTATGAGGTAGCCATTCCCATGCTCATACTGCAAATGAGTTAAATCGTAAATGTCAGTCATGGCCACCAATCATACACTGTGGATCCATGTCATCAAGATTCTACATAGCCACCAGGAATACACTGTGGTTCTATGTTCTAGAAAACTCAAAATCGGACATAGCCACAAGACATACAAAGTGGATCTATGTGTCAATACAAATCATAAATACTCCATCGCAACCTGGACCAAAATGGTGAGATCCAGGGTCTTCAATCCTGTTGTTCGTAAGTATGAATCTAGCCATATGATTATAGGTGCCGAAGTCGAACATGGTAGAAACCACTTGATTACCGACTATTGATGAAAACCATTAACAAGTGCGAGGGAAATCACCATTGATATCAATGACTCCCAAGGTACCTCAGTACAATTGATTCACTGTGAATAAATGAGATGAAGTCGAACACTCGATGGAATATCTCGATCAGGGACCAATGATGTGAATCCACTATCGAAAGTAAAGAAACCTGCCATTGAGGCATGCAGGCTCTAAGGTACTAAATGATTTCTAGGTATTGTTCCTAGATAATGAGTTGAAGTCGACAGGAAAAGACTCGTCACAGGAGGGCCTTGATGTATCCCCCATCAATGACATGAAATAAGTAACAGATTTAAGGTAGATCAAAGTGGGAAGATGATTTAAAACTGGCACAGGGAAGGCCGACATGGTAAGAATTGATAACTGCAGATGGCTGACTCGATAGAAGGCTTGTGCAAGGTTGGACTTCTCTTGAACATATGAACGACACGATAATGGTCTTGGCAGCATTGACTTAGAGATGACCCAATATAAGAACTTGTGGAAGGCCATATGAGAGACAAATGGATTTCCCAACTTGGATATAATGATAAAGGGGGTTTCATGTTCAAGAGAGACTATTACTGCCACTAACACAAATACAGAGACACATTTCTTTCCCAAATTTCCCCCCACCATTTCTGGTGAGTACCTCTTTATTTTTACGCAAGCTTGAGGAGGATAACATATGATTTTTTATGTAAGCTCATCCTTCGGATGAGTCCCTCAAAGTATGTTTAACGAACCCTAAGAAGGAGTGGTTCGGTTCCATATAGGTCTTTTGATGTTTGTTTAACGAGTAAAAAGAGAGAAAACTTGGGGGTTTTTCATGTTTAGAGAGTTTGAAAAGCACTTGAAGAGGACTCTCTCAGTTCCTTTTTTGTAAATTAGTTCCATGAGACTGAAAAAGTGATAAACTATCGCCCATCAAATGTTTTCTTCAAATACTTTTACGAGCTTGAAAAGAACAAGGTCGCTTGACAATCTTTTCCTTTTTATGGAGTGTGAAAATAGCTTAAAGGATACTCCATGAGTTTTTCTTTTTGTGTTACCATGATGAGAACAAAAAATGCGACAAAAGTATACTTGGTTGCATTCTCATTAATTTACAAGGGCGGGAACGAACAAAGACTGAGCTTGAGGTTTTTTATGAAAAACCTAAAAAGTATTTGTACATGTGACAAACGTAAAAAACAAATTAAGAAAAGTATATGTATTTCATCGTCCAGGCTCCAAGATCATTCATTTGCGAAAAAATTACAACACTCACAATACCATAAGAACATTAGGCTTTAGATAAAATGAATAAAATAATATAAAATATCAATGAAAAAGTAAAAAGTGAATAAATATAGGTGAAAACTCTTTTTTTACCATTTCATTGTCATTTTACCCAAAACTTGTCCAAAAAACCCTTTTTTACCTCAAACTTCCTCTATCAATTGTGGGAGGCATGAGAAACCATTCGATAAATGACTTCCTCTAAAGAGGTAATCTTCTCGTCCTCTTTCTTTTCCATGGATCAATTTTCTTTTTCACTGGTTAAAAAATAGTTTTTGGGTTGGATTTTAGTTCGGCAGGTGCACATAAGGGCCGCCCCAGGTGGCGTATATCGGGCCCTATGGAAACCATAGGTTTCCGCAGGTGGCCTTTGGTGCACCTACGAAAGTTCTGAAATACGTATAAAGCTTCACTTATGGTGGGCGAAAATCAAAATCTCTTTATTTGCGTTTAACCAATAAAAAATTCCAAGGAAGTGAAATAAAGATGTTGACTTCTCTCTATGGCTCCAATGCAGGTTTTTGACTGTCAAGAAGTTGTAGTGGAGAGAGAGGGAACACGAGGATGATGATTACATCATCAGGAATGACCCGGGCATAGTTAATACCCTACGACAATGTGGGCTCCTGAAGTTCTTCAAGATCTAGTGCATGAGGGCCCAACTGAGGTTGCTTGAGTACTTAGTCCAGATGTGGGATGTGGATCAATAGGTTTTTCATGTGGGAGCCCACATACTCGCTCTAGATATCTAGGATATCTATTTTTTGATGGGATTATCTTGCCGTGGATCTCATGTGACCTTGATAGGCGACAAAGGTGGCGATTTACCGATGAGTGAGTATGTTCGCCGGTATTGTGATCTCGAGGCCGAGAGACGTAAGGGAAAAGTTTCTATTAGGGGTTTCCGGGATTTACCCCTACGAACTATCTTGTTCACTATATCACGTATGGTGGGGAGTGCATATCCTCACATAGATCTCCAGAGTTACTTTCAGTATGCGGTGGAGTGCATGATGCCCCAGGTAGTTAACTGGTGTGACTGGGTTCTTCGCAGTATGAAGAAACAACTGACAAAGTGCAAGAAAGGTGACCTGAAAAAATTCGGGTACGGATCCATTCTAGTGTTCTTCCTCGAGAAGGTTCCTCACTTGCTCTTATAGGTAGAGTGGGGCCTGCCAGCCATATGGGATCCAAGGATGAAAAGATGGTGTGACCTCATGGCTCGGCATGTGGCGGGCCCTATTGTCAAATACAACAATGTGTTCTTTGATTGGCTGAGGCCTCAACTACTGATGGTAGATGATTATGTGTATGCCAGTTTGGATTTAAGAGGCGACCCATACTTCGTTCTATCCGAGGGTTCTCAATGGGGGAACTTAGGTAAGAAGCACATTTTTTTTTTTTATAATGTTTTTGTAAATTTTGAAATATGAAATGTTTTTTATGTTTTTAATCCGATGAATAATCAAAATCTCTTTTGACAATGCAGATGTAGGACCACACCGGACTCTAGGTACATCCCCCATCCATAGACAAGGGGAAGCAACCGAGGTAGCAGGATGGGATGCCGGTGATTGCGAGGTGATTGAGCAGAACTTGGAGGGGTTGATAGCGGATGTCCCAGATATCTCTATTGAGGAGATCCCGAGATGATATCAACACCATAATGTAGGTGTATATGGTTCTCTTAGCCGACTGCTCCGTAGGGTGGCATAGGAAGTTGAGTTTTATCGTGAGCAACATCCTTGATGCTATTTTGTATATGAAGCCATGTGCTTCACATTTTTGATATTTTGGTCTTCGGACAAAAACACTTTTTTTTGTAAAAACTTTTATCGTTATATATACATGCGGCTTCTACCGGATTACTTGCTTTATATACAAAATGTGTTTGGATTTATAAATGTCTCAAATGTCTGTCTAACACATAATTAGCTAATGCATATGTTAATGTATTTAGACATCTAGGAATGTGATGATATGCAATGTAATCAAAATGATGTTCCAAGAGACGAATTCGTAAATATACCCTTAACAAAGTAGGACTTCGGATAACATAGACATTACTCAATTGTTGTACTACTAACTGCGAATCAAGTCGTACAACAAGATGACAGATTCCAAGTGAGACAACGCCAGTCAACAATTCAATGACTGCACTGTACTCCGTGATATTGTTAGTTGCACGACCGAGGAAAACACCATGTAGACTGATTAATTCATTCGTGGGTGCGTAGATTGCCCAAGTAGAAGATGCTAGGTTCTGAGTACTACGACTAGCGCCATCAACGAAGATAATGTGGGGTAGCAAAGACATTGACATATGGAAACCAAGCACAATGCAAGGTAAGCAATTGGGGGTTGAAACCAAATAATGAAAAAGCACACAAGAGTATGATACAATAAAAATACAAGCACTCATGCAAAGACAATCTAAGCATAGTACTTCTTCAAGTAAAGCCCATTTCTGGGTTCACTCAAAGGAATTCCATCATAATTTACTAACTCATAATCTCCCTTCTCCAACACACGTTTGACAATGTAAGGGCCTCACCACATAACCTCAAATTTTCTGGCTCCTAGTAAATCATGATCTTGTTCATAGAGGAGAACTAGATCACCTTCAAAGAAAATAGTGGCTTGACATTCTTTTCGTATTGGGCTTTGACACATTTTTTCTGAGCTTCAATAACCAGGGTGGCATCACGTAATGGTTTCATCTAATTGCATCAGGTACAATAGATGTTCCTCTTCAGCAGAGGTGTTGGGGATAATTTCAATGACTAGCTTCAAAGATGGTATCTCACATTCAATCGAAAGGACAACTTTGATACCATACACTAATTGGAAAGGTGTAAATCCAGTGGCAGACTTCACGGATGTCTGATAGGCCGACGTGGATTTAGCATCAGCGTGGAAGGTGCCAATCACACCATCAACAACATGAGAAGATGTTGGGGTTGTTGAGGTAGCGGTGGTAGAAGGGCGAGGATAACCATGGAGAAATTTGTAAAGAGTGCCCATTTGCGAATAAACGAGATCTAGGTACTGAGCGTGACTAATCGCCTGTTCTTCAGTGACAACTCCACCCATGGAAATATCATGGGAAATTTTATTGACGAATGATTTGGTGAACCATTCAACCAATAATTGATCAGGAAGGTCGAGTTTGATCAAGCGTCTCGTCTGTCTCCACTGATGAATGTGATCGAAAATGTGAGTGGCAGAGGATTGCTTAAAGGAACTTAAAATATCGGTTCTTTTCTCGTAGCAGATGGGAAATTGGTAATGTGTGAGAAAATCCATGATGAGGGTATTGAATTCGTTAAATAAGCCTCACGGTCATTCTATATACCACTTTGCAGCCGAACCCGTGAGAGTTCGTTGGAAGAGTCATAACCGAATGGAGTCATCCATCAAAGAGTTGGATGAGAACCAAAGGTGAAAAGTCATAACATGGTTGTTTGGGTCTTCTCCCAGTTTACTGTCAAATTTGGGAATGTTAGACGGTAACTTGGAGGAATGCGGAAAGCCTCTAGAGAATCAGAAATAATTCAGAAACTTTCTAAAGAGGTGAAACCTTCCTCTTGTGGGGTTAAAGTGTCCCGAACCTCATTATGTTGAGGAGAGCCCTCTGGTGGATTAGGAGGCAAAGGGAGATACCCTTCCGGATCTTCTAGGGGTATCCCTTGCATCCTTCGTGAATGACATGGAGGGTCGATGTTGGCCGAACCAAAAATTTTACGGAAAAAATGTATGGCCAACTATGAAAACAAACAGTACTTGCTAATAAAATCTAGAAATCAAACCAAGAAAACAAACCTTCTTATTTCGAAATCACTAGTTGGTGATGAAATCCAACATCGTGAAGTCAAGACAAGAAGGGGCTAGGATAGAGCAGGTGGAAAAGTTATGTTGATGGCCTGATTAACGGACTTACACTCTGGTGCAAGCTCCCACACATAATCGTGGGTATACCCTCCAAGGCTCCCGAGTGAGTTTGGCTAACATCGATTCTAGGTACCGTGAAGACTTGCCCATCCATAGTCACCTCGTGTAAGACCCTAAAAATATAGGCTACTAAGGTTACCAAGAACAACAATGATGCTTGGGTAAACAGTCGACAGTCTGATCCACGTGCAAAGGTAGGGTATCTAGCCCGAAATCAACTCAAAAGGCGTCCACTCATAATTGTGGGTATACCTTCAAGTGACCCTCTGTAATATGCACAAACTCTACACAAAGACCAACAAAGCAGGGTGAGTAACTCTACCAGCCTTAATGCGACCTCAGGTTTGACCCTTGTGTGAGAATGGCCTCCCAGGATAAAATGTTGCAAGTGGATTTGAACACTCCCTATCACAATATGATACAATGTGTTTTATGATTTGGAGAGTGTGCCTCACAACCTGTTCCAAAGTGCTAGCATAGATAATGTTGGTGGGAAGAGTTTCTAGAAAATAAAAGTTACTAATAAATTTTAAAATTACGTAGTATTTTAGAGGTTGTTGTTTACGCAAGAGGGAGATGGAGATGAAATTGATGTTGTATGAGACCTTCACCCAATAATAGGCAAAAAGAGATGAATGATGCAATGTTTCATGTCACATACCTACTACCTCAATCAAATTTTTTGTTGATTTCTGCTGAATCAGAACCCCCGAATTACCTACGGAGGCCTAGCGCAAGCTAGCTCTTTCTCTCTCTCCATTCCCATGTGATCACGGGTCATGGTCATAGTTCAAATAATCGCGGTGCCTCTTTGTATTTCGTGCCTCGACACTACAAGGATGTCGAATCGTTCGACTCTGCAACCGCCGAACCCCGACAGGGCTAGCGAACGACCAATAGGGACGAATCCCAATAGGGCTAGAGAACAACCAATGAGAATAGGCACCATCGCACGGTTAAGTGGAGTACATGTGGCAGAGGGGGAAATGCGACATGGTAGTCAACAGGACAGGAGAGGGCCTCACTTCACATGCAACACTATTCCGGACCCCCCCCATTAAAGGCAGAATGGAAAGGGGGGTCCGGAATTCACCTGAGCATCATTGATCAAGGTGAATTAATCTCAACCATTCGAGAGTTGCATGTCCGATTCCTGACCCCCCCCACTGCTAAAGGAAGAACAACAAGGGGGCTCCAGAATGAAACGTCAGCCGTAGATCTGGGCGGGTGGACTCTGGCCATCCAGTTCTGCTCGTCGCTTACCCTAAGTTGTATTCGCGCCCCGAATTAAAGTTGACGTCTCTTCTCCACATCTAACAGCCATCCCAGACCCTGGATCCTCCGAAAGCATCTCATCCATTAATCGATACGTAACCTTCATACTAACAGGCAGGGGTTTGCAAGTCTTAATTTCAGGATTTGTTGGCACAGGGAAGCATGCCCCTCGNCCCTTGGGCTACACCTTGGTCGATATGACCTCTTCTCATATGACCACAGTTTTATTTCCGTCGGGATTTATCAAGGTGAGAGCCCGACCTCTTGTCCACGGGACTCCTGAATCCCCGATCCCCGATTTCCTGAAATGAGTAATTTGATAACACATGGCCTCCTGAGATCGTGCGGCCCAGATCTATCCCGGGGTTTCAACCTTGGAAAGTCCCGAAATCTCGTCACCAGGACTCCCGAGTTCGCGATTCCCAATTTCGCGAAATGGGAAATCTCACGACACGTGGCCTCCGTCAATCAGACGGTTCATATCTATTCCGGGGTTTTCACCATGGAAAATCCTGAACTCTCCTCACCAGGACTCTCGAGTTCACGATTCTCGATTCCCCGAAATGGGTAATCTCATGACATGTTTCCTCCATCATTCAGACGATTCAGATCTATTCCAGGGTTTTCACCATGGAAAATCCCAAACTCTCGTCACTAGGACTTCTGAGTTCGCCATTCTCGATTCCCCGAAATGGGTAATATCATGACACGTGGCCTCCGTCATTCAGACGGTTCAGATCTATTCTGGGGTTTTCACCATGAAAAATCCCGAACTCTCGTCACCAGGACTTCCGAGTTTGCGATTCTCGATTCCCCGAAATGGGTAATCTCACGACACGTGGCTTCAGTCATTCCGACGGTCCAGATCTATCCCAGGGATTTCGCCCCTATACACTGGGGTTTTAACCCTCGGGTAACTCCTGACAGATCCAATGACTGTCGGGTTTTCCAGCCAAGATCTGACGGCTCAGATTGGTTCCTACCCGTGCATTCTTCCACGACTCCCTAGACGTGGAAAAATCAATGGTCCATATACTCCCATGGACCTTGGAGATCTACGGTCCCGATTTCTTTGCTGCCCACGAAGACACAGAAAACAAAGGGGTAAGGAATTTAACACCCTACTTACTCCTACCAATCTAACGGTCATGCGTGACCACAGGTTTCCCAATGGAATATCGTCCATCGATTAATACCTATCAGGGTTAAGGCACTTAACACTCCATCTTCTTC
>SNQJ01S0124100.1:0-18027 GCA_010110895.2 Picea sitchensis
CTTAGGAAAAATAAATCCTAGGTGTGTGTGAAGTAACTCCAACAATTACAAGGCTGAAATCTTCTTGTGTATTTGGTGGAGGCTCCTCGATTTCATTTTCAAATTTGCTGCTCGAAATGTCTTCATATGGACTATATAGGAGACTGAAATTCTCTTCTTGTAATTTGGAATTTTCATCTTCCTTTTCAGCAGCATGACTTGACTTAGAAATTTCATCCACTCTTTGATTAGATTCTTCTTTAAAATTGGTGACTTCGTTATCTTGCTTCCGTACGGGAGAGGATGGGTGGGAAGCAACATTTAAAACATCAACAAAAACATATGAATGCACTTTTGGGATAAACTTTTCTGCAAATGAATCTTCTAACACACCGTGGTAAGTAATGGAGTTAGGAATTAATGAACTATACCATTCAAGAGCATCCTCTCGTAGAGTTTGTAGGAATAATCTACTTGTAACATTGTCTTCAATGAGGTTGAAATCATAACACGTACCTTTAAATTTAATCAAGTGTTGCTCTGCATCTTCTGAAGCATCGCCAGAGAATGTAGAAAAAATTTCAATAGGAATATTGGGCATTTGAAAGTCTATTTCTGGTAGATTTAAAGGGGTATTATGAAATCGCCTCCTTCTTTGAGTATTTCTCTCTTTGCCGAGTCTTGCAAAGCCATTGATGAGCCTGATGAAGAATACAAAGAAGCATTATGACATGAATGAAACCCTTCATTTTGAATTTTTTTAATGGAGTTTCCAGGGAGTTCATTCTCCCAAATCTTTGGTGCTTCTCGTTTCTTTTTCAAATTACAAAAAAGGTGAGCCATGCTTAAAATAAGCAACAATTTTCTTGAATCTTCTTCTCGAAACTTTGAGCCATGGAGATTTCTGGTTCCTCAAATATCTTGAAAATAAATCGGTCCCCAGTTGAGTCCCCAAAAATGTTGACACTTGAATCCGTTAGGACCGAAACAACTACCGCACGAGGACATTAGTCCCCCTTCATTTTTAGAGAGGAGGTACTCCTCTTGGGATAAAAGATATCTCTATGATATCTTGGATTAGGAGAGTGCTTTTTTTTTTTCCCTTGGAAAAAAGTGTAATTTTCATTATGATAATCAAAATTACATTTTGTAGATACACCTCATGGTGTATTCCTGTGATATAGTATATCTGTATACTTCATATCATGTAGTTTTGTCTTCTTCATCCCATAGGATTTTACAAAATCATTACAATAAACCCTTAATGCTTCCGAGCAAAGAGTTCTGTCTTCACTTCCATGGTATCCTTCGTAGATTTTGCATTCCAAAAACTTATAAATAAAACATTATAAGTTACATTCATTTACAAAAAAGTTTGTTGTTGTTCCTGTATTTGTTCATTTAAGAACTCCGTGATCTTCCATTGGCCCACCTCCATGTGTGTGCCCTTTTTCGAAGCCCTATCCGCTTCTTCATTTCTTTCCCTGTAGACATGTTGACAGGAAAAGGACTCAAAAACTTTCTGCAATGTTTTAATGTCTTCAACAATATTGGCAAGTCTGATATTGTTCCATCTTTGTGTTCCATTTACCCAGTTTATTGCATTTTTTGAGTCTCCATAAACTGTTAGCTTTTTGGAGTCTTTATCAGGTACAAATACCATGAGTAGTTTGAGGCTCATTAATTCAACATAGTTATTTGTTCCATTTCCCAGTCCAGACGTTAGTGTGTAGTAGTGTGTGTCTGAGTAGTACATTAAACCTCCTCCTCTGTAGGTGTATTGTTGAGAAGCTCCTTCAAAAAAACCCCAAGGTGAGGATTTTTCGATTATTACTTCTTTTATCAGTTTGTTCTTGGTTCTTTCTTTTGATGGAAAGGAGGAGAAAATTGCCAGACTGTTTAGTGAGGTTTTTTCAGTAGCTATAGTTACCTCGTTGAAGATGGCTTCATTTCTTGCTATCCATACTCCCCAAGTGATCAATAATGGGATTAATCTGTAGCTTTTGTAAGAGGGGTTTTCCCACTAGTTCTTCCAGGCTTGTTCTAAGGTGTGGCCTTCCCATCGGAATGGGAACTTCAAGGTACTTGAAACTTTTGTCTAGACCACTTTTTGCTATGTACAATCAAGGAAAAGGTGGTGTGTCATTTAACCTTCAGTTTTGCACAATGGGCATCTACCTGGTCCAGCAAAATTTCTTTTCTGAAGTATATCCCAAGTTGGGGCTTTGTTTGATAGCACACTCCACCAAAAAAGTTTTAACTTGGCAGGGTCGTTTATCTTCCAGATCTTTTTCCACCACAAGAGTGGTTCAGCTTGAGAAGTTTCTTGTATTAAATGTAAATATCCTTTTCTTGGGGTGTATATGCCTGAATCATTTCTGTCCCATACCAATTCATATTCTTGCTCTCTTATCCTGATTTGTGAGAATTTTAGGGTTGTTAGATAAACCTCTAGTTCTGCTGACTCCTCAATATTTAATTCAAGACTGGTGGTAGATTTCCACCCTTGAGCCCAGAGAGTAGTTGAAGACCGATCAACAAGCGAGTTTAAGTTATTCAGTCCTTTTTGTTTTAAGGTGGATAGTAGAGGTTCTGAAAGTAAGTGTTTCCCTTTACTTCCCATCCAAGGATCAACCCCTAACCTTACCCAAAGTCCATTTCCTACCTTCCAGGCAAGACCATACCCTATTACAGTGAACGACTTTATAATTTCCTTCCAAATCGTTGAAGCTCCTTTGAGAGTTTTCTGAGTTCGTCTGATCCCCGATTCCAATGAGTCTGGTTCAATATGATTTTTAATGACAACCTTTGTCCATAGGTTATTTGTAGAGAGTAGGCGCCATCCCCCTTTTGCAGCTAATGCTTTGGAGAAAACATGTATGTTTTTTAAGCCCCAACCTCCTAGATCCTTTGGGACTGCAATCCTCTTCCATATTACCCAAGGGGTCACATTTGTATCTTTCTTTCCACTCCACAGAAATATGAAAGAGAGTTTTCTAGCTGCCTCCAAAGTACCTTTTGGGATCCAAGACAAAGACATCCAAAATACTGGGATGGCTTCCAATACTGACTTTACTAGAACCAATCTACCAACCCTGGAAAGCCATTTATGACTCCATGAACTTAATATTTTTTCTATTTTTTTGAGAAGCCAAGTCCAATCCTCCTTCCTGTAATCATTTGGTTTCAAGGAGAAACCCAGGTACTTGAGACCTTCATCAATCAATTTTTCTTCAAAAGGGAAGAAAAGTCGAAAATGACTTTTTTCCATTTCTAAGAGACTAAAGGCGGTAAGGGTAGACTTTCCTTCATTTATAGTCATTCATGTCGCCTTGGAGAAAAGCTTCAAAGTATTATTAAGAGTCTCTGCCTCCCCTCTTGTTCCTGTGGTGAAGACAAGGATGTCATCCACAAAGAGAAGGTGTGTAATATGTAGATTGTTGGAGATATTGATACCTGGGAAGGAACCAGTCCATTTTTCTGCTGCAATAGCCCTGCTAAGTCCTTCAACGACGAGAAGAAAAAGAAGTGGGGAAAGTGGACAGCCTTGTCTTAAGCCCCTTTTGGATCTAAAGAAGGTCGTGGCTGAACCATTTATGAGCACTGAGAAGGTCATAGTTGTAATGCAACACATGATCCATATGATGAAAGGAACTGTGAATCCTAGATGCGTTAAAAGTAGCCGGAGGTAGAGACAACTTACCCTGTCATAGGCTTTGGAAAGATCAATTTTTAGTACCACACTCTTTAGCTTCCTAGTCTTTATGCTATGTAGGGCTTCCTATGCCACTCCTATTGCTTCTTGAATCTGTCTGCCCTCCAAGAACCCAAATTATTCCATAGAGATTTTTTCAGAAAGTACCCTCTTAAGTCTTCTTGCTATGACTTTGGAAATGATTTTGTAGACATAGTTGCAAAGAGAGATAGGCATGAAATTGTCTAGGGAGTCCGGATTATTCTTTTTTGGGATAAGAGCAATGAAGGTTGAATTTAGACTAAGAATGCCTTGTCCAGAATGCCTTGTCTCTTCAACTAGGCTTAGTAAGTCTTGTCCAATAAGATCAAAGAAACCCAAAAAGAACTCAATTGTCCATCCATCTGGTCTAGGGCTTTTGTCCTTTTGAAAGCTGTTCATTACACTCTTAAGTTCTTCTAGAGTTACCTTTTCCATAAGCATTATGTTGTCTTCCTCACTTGTAAATCCAGGAAAGTGTTGTACCACTCGAATCACCTGTTCAATAGTGGCCTTGTTTTCTACTTTGTAGAGGTCTTGGAAGAAGTTTTTTCCAATTTTTGCCATCCCTTCAAAGGTATGCTCCTTTTTTCCATCATGATATTTTAGTTGCCAAATTGAGTCTGTGCATTTCCTGCCTTTTGCATATGCTTGAAAGAACTTTGTGTTCTCATCTCCACTCTTCAGCCAAGTGGCTCTGCTCTTTAGTCTCTAGGTTTCTTCTTTTTCATTTAATATTCTATTTCTCCTTTCTTCCAGTTTTAGCAGATTTTATTTGGCATTTGTTGAATCAAAACCTCCACCCTCTTCTTTCGAGATAAGATTTAATTGTGATTCCATCTCCTTTAGTTCCAAATCCTCCTTTAGTAATTTCTAATGAGCCCAGTTCTTTATTTTCTCTTTGATGATGTGCAGATTTTTGACAAAGTGTAGGCCTGCCACCTCAATGCTCTCCGGGTTATATACCCGCCAATTTTCCTTAACCAACTTTAAAAAAGTGTCGTCATTGAGCCATGTTTTGTTAAATTTGAAAGGACTAGGTGGCTTTACCATCCTGGTTCTTAATTCAAGGAAAATCTGATAATGATCAGAGATTCCCCTGTGTCCTATCCATTGTTTCAAATGAAAGGATTTATCTAGTAGTGTGTCCTTTATAAAAAAAATCAAGTATTTTGTTGTGCTGTCTTCTCCGACTCTGTTATTTCTCCAGGTAGGTTTGAATTTGACCGACTCAATATCCAGTAAATTGAGTTCTTCCAATTTTTGTGTGAAGTATTCCGACAGGGGGTCCGATCTTACATGAGTTCCCCAAACTTCTTTAAAACCCAAAGAGAAGTTTAAGTCTCCTCCCAAGATTAAGAGTTTTTCTTTTAAGAAGGACTTGTAGAAGAAAGTGTCCCGGTAAGAGCCTTTGTTATGACAGGGGCCATAGATGTTTACAATATTGAGGGGTTCTTCAAGTTCTTTTGAGGTCACAGTGATCCCAAGTCCAGATTCAAAACCCTAAGAGTTAATGACTTTTATTGTATTTGAGTTCCAACCAATAAAAATTCCCCCTGATCTCCTGATAGAGTCCAAAGTAATGAAACTCCAATTAGGTAGTAGTACTGAGAGTCTGTTAAAAACTTCCACCCTTTCCCCCAGGGTTTCTTGAAGGAGTAGGACATCCAGATGTTGAGTGAGGATCATCCTTTTAAGGGTTGGTCTTTTGAGGGGGGCAACCAATCCCATACAATTGAAAGAGCAACACTTCATCAAGGCCCCTTTCCCAGGGTTTGCCTTGCTCTAAGCACCCTTTCAATAGAGACCTGTTTTCCTGCTAAAAGGTCAATCCTAGATTTCTTCTGAGCTTTTGAAATGAGGGATTTTCTGCCTCTCCCACTTTTCTGTGTTGGAGTCGGGTCCAGGGCTAAACCTCTCGAGTGTTCTTTGTTCAGGGATCTTAAGAAATAACTTCTTGAGGAGGTATCAGACGAGGACATATTGGAATCCTCTGAGGCTGGGGTAGAGTGCGAAGCAGGGGAATCTAAGGGTAGGACGGAAGAGGAGGAGGTAGGGGAGGGGGTGAGATAGGAAGGGGGAAAGAAGGAGGGAAGAACAATGTTCAAGGGAGGGAGTGGTGGGAGGGAAGGAGAGAGAAACCACTCAGGAGTTTTAATGGACAAATTATTTATTAAAACAGTAATAGAGGGGCCAGGGTTAGAGGAGGTACCCATAACCGGGAAGGAAGTGGCTCCTTCCAAGACTGATGTTTGTTAATCCGACCGCAAAATAGCTAGCTCTGAGCTAGGTTGTACAAAATCTATGGACATATCTTTTATTTGGCTTTCCTACTCCTTTTGTGTAAAGAGAGCAGATTCCGAATAACCAATGGTCTTCTGAGAATCTTTGTACCTTCCATACATTGTTCCTCTGGTCCTTAGGGGGAGCTTACAATTCTTAACAAGATGTCCATACTGATGACACCTTCGACACATGAAAGGTATGTTCTCATAGTCCAATTTTTTTAGCGTAAGTATATCCTCCTCAACTAAGATCCATCTCTTCACCAAGGCCTTCTCTGACGTTCAGATTTACCAGAATTCTTGCTACCTTCCTTTGTTTTGTTTCTTCAAAAGACATGTCCCCATCTAAGAAATCTCTTAAGAAATTCCCAATGTTTTTGAAGTGATCGAAAGACCATAGATGGAAAGGTAGTGCTGGTAGTCTTACCCAAACCAAAATTTTGTCAAGGCGTTCTGTGCTTGCGTCAAATAACGGATTCCACGGTTTGAGAAGAAATGAGGAGTTGTTGATGCTCCATGCTTTTCTTAAGACCCATTTGGAATGCTCACTATTTTGGAATGTGAAGGCATACCAGTTTCTGTTTAATTCTACCAGCTCTGGTAAGTATCCAAGCTCCTCCTTCCAAGCAGAATGAATCCATTCTCGAATAGTTTTTATCGCAAAGATCTTGCCATTCACCCGCTCAAAAATCGTTTGGTTTGCCATATGGGTGACCTAATTTATCTCTACGTCTTCTTCGAGAGCTATATTTCCCACCCTTCCTTTATTATTTAAACTTTTCCTTTTCAATCTCGACCCCGTTACACTGGCTCTGGTAGCGCCTTCCGAGGTAGTAGAGTGCTTATTTAAGGGCTCCCTGGTGGAGTAGGTCTGCTTGCCTCCACTAAAATCATCTTGTTTGAGCCGAGCCGGAATATAACCCTTATATGAGGGGAGAGAAGGGGCTGCAGAGGGTCCTAACTTAGCAGAGACCGGGGGGTTTGTGACATTGTTGGAGAGCGTACGATTTAGGGTAAGCTCCAGTGGAGAGGGGGAGAGTCCTCCTGTGATAGATTTTACCCACTCTAAGTCAGAGGTTTGGAGCGAACTGAGCGGGGTTAAAATGGCTGCTGATTGCCCTGACAACCAAGGTTCTGTAAAATTTCCAAACGAGAGCCCATCGAGTAGAGTGGGTAAGGGAGGGGAAACCGGTTCAAGCTGAGGGGGAAGGGAAAGGAATTCAGTTGTGCCCTCCAACTGTTCGTGTGGTCCTCCACCTGCCACAAGTTCTGTTGCCATGGTATCCACCATAACTATTTCCAAAGCACCAATAGCCCGCGTGGTCACTGAGAAATTCTCCATGGTCGAGAAAGGGTGGGGAGAGCCCGTCGGGAGATGGAAGTGGGAGAGGGTCAGGAAGGGAGTAGAAAAGGGATGGAAAGGGAATTAACCGGAGGCTAGTTAAAGGGATAGATAAAAACACAGTCACGTGCAGAGAAAGCGCCCCATAACCGCATACCTTCGCAGATTAGGAGAGTGCTAGGCTCCAAACCCTAAATATTTATTGCTTGAGATTATGAAATAAAATGGTTCTTCAATAACTTGAATACAATCTTTATGTGCAACAAAAGTTTTTTTACAACAAGAAAAGATTGAAGGAGGGCTTCAACATCATAATTAAATTGTGATCAACGTCACACACAATCTTCTTAATCATATATAAATGCATCCATATCTTATTCAGAAGAAATAGGAGAGAATGATTTGATCATCTCAAAGAATTTTAAAAGTGTACTGCTATCAAGATCAAAATAGAATTTGATAGGTCAACCTCAAATATCTCATACTTAAAACTCAAAGTTACAAGATATAGTCAAGATCAACCTCGAAACAATTATTTGTGGAGTTTATTAATGAGAAATGTTATTCATTACCAAAAATTTGATAGCCATGCATGTGGCTGCAAATACTCCATGATCATACAAGAAAAATATGTATAAGAATACAAGAAAAACACTCAACAACTCAACGTTGTGCCCAACTCTGAGACTCAAGCATAAAGCTATGAGAAATGGTGTAGAAAAATAGAAAGAATGAAGAAGATGGAGATATGTTTTCATTGATCGGAAGCTTGGATATACATTTATGGTTGTACAATATTCTTCCTCTGATCCTCTTCCCTGCCCCTCTGACAATATTGATTATTGGACCCTTTGATGAAGCCTCTCTTCTCTTTTTAAGAAGATATTTTCTAACTACTTGAGTAGTTAGGGTTTTCTTCCTCTCTTGAAATTCTCGTACAAGTTTCTTATTGAAACATTCCATTTAATTAGTGCCTCATTAATTCCTTATTAATGAATTATATCATCAATATATACATATCTAAAATGGGTCCCTTTCTCTTTTTAATAAAAGTTTTTAAATAAACTTTTATTTTCACAATTTAATTAATTTCTCATTTAAAATAGGATGAATGTGTTTTAATTTTATGGGAATTATAACCAAATTTTTAGCCATGGAAATCAATTATGATGTGATCTTCGTCATCTTATCTTTCCAACGATACAAAGTTTGCAGAAATCCGTCGCCCAGATCTCAAGATATGAGGTTGTGAAGTTGAGTTGTCACGTAGGCCGATTAAAAATGCAGCTGACTGATATTTTAATTTATGGGACAAATATATCAAGTTTCAACACTTGAAACATATACCACCACCTTCTACAATGAATTACCTTTCCAACGGTATAAATTTTGTACGATTTCGACACCCGAAGCTCAAGTTATGGCCTCCGCAAGATCAACACTCATCCACCGTTGATCAAAATTGATGGGCAAATGTGGGCCCTTGGATGAATTTCGTGCTTCCCTTCATAAAAATTGACTTTTTGGTTTAAAAGTCTATCCCAGATGCATTGGGATATTAGATTCTTCATGATATATTATACTAAGTGTTTGATTCACTTAGTAAGAAACACGAGAAGAGAAGAAATTATGGAGCTTGGAGGATTTGGCCCTTGGAAAATTGTTGAATAAAATAATTATTTTTTTGAATCCCGTCGTCGTCCACCTCATGCCTAGTTAGCACTGAGTCAACACTAAGTCATTTTCAAGTCATATCCCATGTGTCAAAAACTCATTAGATGCCAAATATAACCAATAATATGCCACCATATGTCACAAATTGTATGTTGCCACGTGTCTCCAATATTGAGTTTCCATATGTCATAACCTCATTCATTGCCATGTGTCATATTCTCATTCGCTAGTTTTCATGCCTTGGAATAGCTTTGATAGTTTGGCTAAGTATGGGAGATGGGACAAGAGGGGAGGAGGGAGAGGCCGACTGGAGGGTTTGCGGGTTCGCGGGGGTTAGGGAAGGGAGGTGAGTGAAGTTAACCATGAAATTTTCGTGAACCCGCGAACCCGCGGTTGGACAAGTGATCCAAAGAAACTAAGTCTAGAAGGGTAGACGGTTAGACTCATGAGTATCAGAAGAATGAGACATTTGGGAACCCAGGATCCACAATGAGAATAAAATTTAAGTGATGGTCGAAGTGTAGAACGCGAAATTTGAAGTGCAATGTGAAGGCTGAGGAAAAGGGAAGGATGAGGGCTCAAACCCGCGAAGCTGAAAAATGGCTAAGTGTTAGGACGGATTTATCAGATGAGAAAGTGGGTGGAACGAAGGCCCGCCAACCCACCAACCCAATGAGGAGATGGAAGTTAGGGGGAAAGGGGAGAAATGTAGACGACGAAAGTGAGGGAGGAGAAATGTAGATAGCAGGAGGGTGGGTGAGGAAGGTGTGAGAAGATGAAGGAATGTATGAGTCCTCTAACCCGTGAACCCGATGAGGAGATGAAGGAAGAGTCCCAAAAATGTCTAATTGTAGAGACTAATGGAGCTTGTGGTGAAGAGTGGTGAAAAGAGAAAAATGGTTAAGTGTGGAGATGGAAGGTGAGGGAAATAAGTGATGAGAGTACTTCATAATTTGAAAATGGAGAGGAGAACATGATACTTAGAATTTTTTTTCATAATCTCTCCTTCAGACCTTTAGACCGAATCTTGAATTACTTAGGCATATGGAAACAAATTTCTGATTCGAAAAGTGCATGACAAAGTTGAGACTGAGGATTGCAGAGTGAACTTATAAAAGTTCAAAAAATGTCTTATTTTGATATCAAGGCTTTTATGAATCCAAGAGCGGGAAAATATAGATGACCAAATTTTGGTCAACAATATCCTGTACAATTGTCTACCCAAAGTAATAATAACACTGTGAGGTCTAGACTCGTATACAACATGTCGTTCCCACAATTATGGTTGGCCTAAAAGAACATCACAAACTTCAAGGGGGGAAATATCACATACTACATCATCCTTGAAGGGCTTGATGTCGTACAGAATATGGCACTGTTAATTGACTCGAAGATCTATTCCTTGGAGGAGCCACCCGACGATGTGGGGTTGCGGGTGTGGTGTCATCGATAGGTTCAACTGCTCGATGATCTCTGCTAAGATCAGGTTCTTTTGATCTCTTTTATTGACAATGAAATGCATCAGAGCACCCTTCACCCACATCTATGAGTGAAAAAGGCGTTCACCTTCCTCTCATTCTTCTTGTTCACTTGGATGGGCCTCGGTGGTAGCAACAGTGGCACTGGGTTCTGCATCAATGATATGCTTCAACTAGTCTGGATTTGATTCAGAGTCAGAACCTACCTCTAACTCTGAGGCTTTCAACTTGGCCACTAATGACTGCTTCGAGTGACATTCATCGGTGTTATGCCAGGGGCTTTTATGGAATTCACACCACTTCTTAGTGTCTTTCTTTGTCTTCTCATTTCCCTTCTTTGTTTATGGCTTGGACAGGTTGTACTATGGGGGTCTATCCTTACTCTGTCCTTTGTTCTATGGGTAGGGGCTGCCTTTTTCGTGCTTATGTTGTGAGGAATTTTCAGATCCAAACTCCCACTTCTTCTATTTAAATTTCTGCTCAATTTTGACAGCATATCGATAAGTTGCACCTAGTGATGAGATGTCTAGAAACTCCATTTCTTTTTGGATGTATCTATGCATACAACCATGGTACTTGAGCACCAGATGTCATTTAGAGTCTTTGATATCCAACTTGGTGCGCAAGGTATGGAATATATTTGTGAACTCTGGTACTGTCTGGTCCCTTTCATGTCGTAGTGTGGTCCCTTTCATATACTAGTCATCGTAGCTTCCAACAAGATAGTATTGCTCCTTAATAACATCCCAGAAAGAATCCCAAGTGGGTGTGACCAAAAATATTGCAGATTCCTCAGTGTCCTTTTGCTCACAATAAGTCTCCCACCAATCCTTGACATGGGGGACAACCTTAAGGAGCACAAAGGTAATCTTTTCTCTATTGGAAAACTTTTGGACCGAAAAATACCCTTCTAGCAGATTCATCCATTTATCTACACCATCAACATCTATCTGGCCTTCAAATAAGGGGATATCAAAATTGACTTGTACCTTGAAGGGGGCAACACTTCCCAAGTGGTCGCTTGATGAAGATACGTCGCCTGTTGGAAATCGTCGAAGGATCTGTGCAAATTTATCCATCATATTGTTCCTTTGTCGTGCGAGGGCTTCCTCGAGCAATATTTTAAAAGGATCTCTTGCTCCATCGTATCTCTTTTTTCCGCCATGGGAGGCTGTCGTGATCAGGTAGGATGGTCTTGTAAGGGCTCAACTACTTCGAGTCCCAACTCCTTGTACCCTGACCTCATTGGGGACATGCACCGAGAAACAAATAAATAATATACCACTATGATACCACTAATTCATATTTATAAATTGAACGAAATGAAATAAAAATGTATAACAAAGAAATACATAGAGATACAGTAAAACTTGACTTCTATTAACAAAGAGAAACTGTTGAAACTGTAAAAATGAAAACTGAAACAAACTTGCTCAAATGGTGACAACTTGTCTTTGAGAAGAGATGCGACAACTACACTCATTCGTAAGAAGATGAGTACAATGAGGATCCAAAGGCCTTTTAACATAAAATATAAATGAGAAAACCCTAAACATTGAAAACCCTAACGCCGGGAGATGAAATGCCAAAAGGTTTGTGGGCCTCGATGGGGGTAGATGATATGTCAACTTCCCGAGGGTGTAACTTTTGCATACGATCTCCATTAAGGGCGCTCACTATATTGTTGGAAAAGTATAACCAAGGAGTACATATTCTGTTCAACGTAACATGTGCCTTCAACTACATGCTAGGAGCTACTAAGCCTAAAAAAACGTTGTTTAGGGCCTCAAAATGACCCCAGAAGTTTGAGACCCGAAAAACTTTAAAAAACACTGTCAAAGTGAAAATTGTTTTTTGAACCATTGGAATAAGGCGGTGGCCATCGATATCCACTTGGATCACCGGTGCAGTTAAAAGTACTGAACCAGTCTGTTAAAAGCACCGAGTCGGTACATAGCTTCCTATGGACACATCGCTTTAATACTTAGTGGAGTGACAAGAAACGTGGAACCGATGCGTATTAGTAACAACACCACATGGTGGTGATATTTGTCTGATAGAGCACACCAATGGTGGGGTGTATGTTCTGTTTTTTGCACATCGGTTACTTTTTAATATTTTTTGCAAAAAAAAATAAAATAGATATTTTTAAATACACGTCATTTATATATGTATTTGTTTTATAATTTCAATTTATTTTATAGATGTGTGTGTGTGTGCCTAACAATATTTTTATGTGAATCATAGGCGACGACGACGAGAGGAGGAGGAGGATCAATATCAGGTCGAGACACACACTTTTGTGCGTAAGTGGGAGGTTAGGGAGAGGGAGAGGGAGAGGGAGTTGTTCCCTCGCTTTGTTTCACAACTGACACGAGACCTTTTGATGGATGTTGGCCTCCTAAATTTTTATCAGGAGGGCACATCCCTTAGGGGGGCGTTTTTTTGTTACAACAGTTGATCCATCGCTGGGATCATGGGAAACAGGGTTTTAGGGTCGGTCTCGATTTGTGGTATCATTCCACGAAGGAGGATGTTTATTTCATCACTATGATGTCTAGGAAGGGGGATTTTTCACCACATTTCCCCGTGCTACCACGTGGTGTTGTAGGAGAGACCCAACTGGCATATATGCAGAGTTTTGTCGATCCACATGTTCATACCACTTCGAACTTCCAGGTTTGTGGTGGTCAGCGACATATAATTTCATTTCATAGAGAGGACATTAGGTGATTGTGTCTTATTCTCTCGACATTGTCACAATATAGCTCTAACGGGTGGGGCATTAGTTGTTGTATGTTGTATTATGTAGATAGTTTATTGCATAGGCCCCGATTGATTAGGTGGTCAAACATTTTTTTGAGACAGTTTTTTTGTGTATTAGATCACCGTCACGTTGTTTTATAGGGAACGAGATTCTTCCCATTCACATCAGAGTTATTTATGTTGAGATTTTATGTAATTTCAGAAGTTATTCCTAAGTGTAATTATACTAGGTATTCCTAAGTGTAATTATGAAAGGGTTTATTGATAAGTCATATCTTTTAGGTATTTTAGAGTATAAATAAAGGTTATATCGAGTCATTTTTTTATTACTCATCGAACATAGATACAAGAGAATAATGCACACTTAACTAGGAGGCTATTCTTGGTTCTTGACTGGGTCTCTTTGGTCTTGATTTCATGAAAGAGCATTGTATGCCATTGTACATGTTGGAGGAATCTATACTGAGGAAAGTTTGCAGGGTTTTCTCCCCTTTGAGAGTTTTCGTGAGGATATATCTTGTTGTTTTGTGGATATCCATCTTCCAGTTGTGATCCTTTTTCATATTAAATAATAATATTCACATACAATGTCATCTCTTATGAAAATCAACATGGTATTAGAGCGAGACCAGGCTTAACTGCCTCACAGGAGGGCCCGGGAAAATAAGAGAGATAGCTTGCATTTTGTGAGAATACTTGTGTTAGAGATAATCATTGGGTAAAAATGAAATGATTTTCCTTGAATGGATACATGGTCTTTTTGTGGAGGAGGGTGTCAATTATGCAGAGCAGGACTGGGCTTGGGCCCAGGAAAATGGTAGATATCTTTGAGTGGAATAGACCAAAAACAAGCCATTGCTGAATTTGAAGATGATAATGATAAGCTTTGCACAGGCCTATCGTAGAGAAATGTTCGAATTCACTGAGCTCTAATTGAGGGATATTGTGAGCGTGCACACGATAATGCTTACATGATAAACTAAATGGGTTACGTGCTTTCGAGAAACTAATTCATAGATAGTTATTTCATGGATATGATAACCCTTGTATTTACGAGCAAATTCTAAATACTTTTCCGAGGAAGCGAGGCACGAATTTTACCTCCAGCTACTCAATGCTTCGTGAGAATTGGCATAGCTATACATCTACTCGTAGGATCATTGCAGCGAGTTAGTGAACTCTCCTTGGGTTGCTCGTTATTCATTGTGAGATAAATTTGTTCATCTCCATGCTACTTGAAAAGATTGTAAACCCTATGAGATGGACCTGATCATGATTGTCTTCCTGTGTAGTGGGGTTTATACTTCATCATGACAGTCTTGTGCACCATCGATGCTCATTAGGAGAAGCGACGTTCTCATAATAGGAACTTATGACTTTAATGCCAAGTGGATTAAGGATGATGTTGAAGAGGTGAAGTAGTATGACTCCATTCTCTTTGTAATCAGTCTCAGAAGTGAAAAGGTTCAATATGCATGCACTCCTATGATCCTGGGAGCCAAGGCTGCAATTCACGAGTTTCACTTCCATATGATTACCTTAGAAAAAATAAGAAGTGTTGGTGGAAGTATATAAATTACAACAGATGAGGGATGGTGACTCTCTGTGAGAAAGTGCCTTGATGTTGAATGAGATATGGGAAAATCAACATGTGGAAACAAAGGAATATAAAGGTCGTAGTGGATTGGAAGTCCCCATACTACCAGATCACAATATGTTGGTTAACATACATATCCTCCATCGGAAGCTTGTGAAGCATGGGGGTCGATTGCTAATGGTAGAAAAAAAAAAACTTGTGCCTCATACTACAGTACCGGTAGTTTTTTTGCTTGCGTATATAATGTTTTAGGCCTTATCGATTATTAGTACAATGGTGTTGGTTTGTTGTGGTGCTATTATAAATATGCTCATAGCGCTTTTGTGTAATGTGTGGCACATAATGATATCATTACCTACAAGTTGAAGAGTGGTTCACTGATGAAGACCGATTGCTTCCTAAGCATGGAAGCTTCGGGAAATGTGTCATTACTCACTACTTTCAAGGCAATATCTATTCTAAACATGTGTTGTTGTGAAAGCCACCACTAGTTCTTACCTGGAGTATTGACTTGAAACTGTTTCCTAGTGTGGGGACAAGGTTAAATCATTGATAATGGTCATCATAAAGAGAAGGTGCTTGCAAAAAGACCTCGTGGACAATAGTTGTTGTTGCTTGAGATAGAGAATGGATCTTCTCCTTTTGTGGATCTGTTTGAACCCATTTGTGAGTGGAAAACACTTGAAGGTGTATTAAATACTCTACGTGGTGAGTGGAGAAATCATTTAAGCTTATGTGAATTGATCTACATGAGTTTGGACTTTTGGTACATCGTATATGAGAGGGATTCGAACCGACCACATGAAGAGGCGCGAAGGAGAAGGAAATTGAAACCTAGATCCTAACTTCACAATAAGGAGATCTACGAGGTTTTAGCATTAATCGAGAATCCATCAATGCTGATTGTTGAAATATTTGGCCATGACAATGAAATGACAAGTCAAACCACATTGAGTTCAAGTACAAAGTGAGATTTGTGGCTAGAGGGTTTTCCCAAAAAGAGGGAGAAGATTATGATGAGACGCTTGCTCCAAGTATCCAAAAAAAGCAACCACAAAAGTTTTGTGAATGGGAAAGAGTCCCATGTCTATTGAAGAAATCTTTATACAGGCTTAAGTAGGCACCCATGGAATGGTATGTCAGGATAGACAGTTACTTGATCAACTTGGGGTCTTCCAAGAGTAATGTAGATACCAACCTTTACTACAAGGTTGAAGACAATTTCCCCTTGATATTAGTATTATGACCTATTTCTTACAGGGGATGAGAAGCTCATCGATGGGTGCAAAAGGGAACTCACTTCAGAGTTCGAGATGAAGGATCTAGGCTTGATGCACTACTTCTTAGGATTAGAAGTATGGCAGAGACAAGATGATATATTTTTGAATCAAGGGAAGTATGCATTGGAAATCCTGAAGAGGTTCGAGATGTTGGATTGCAAGGCAATGGCTACACCTATGGTATCAAATCTAAAGTTACTACAGAATACGACTTTAGAGAATGTGGATGTTACTTTATACATGCAGATGATGGGTTCATTGATGTACTTGACGAACACGAGACCAGATATATGTTTTTCTATGAACACCTTGAGTTAGTATATGAAGAATCCTAGGAAGGTTCATTTGGTCGCAACAAAACATGTCATGAGGTACCTTAAAGGTACAATGGATTATGGGCCTGAGTATGTTGCAGACAGTAAGATCAGTCTACTTGGAAATTTAGATTCAGATTGGGCCGATAGTGTTGCAAACCGAAAAAGTACATTAGGATGTTGCTTCACTTTGGGATCTAGTATGATTTCATGGATCAATAAGAAGCAATCATGTGTAGTACTCAGTACGACTGAGGAAAAGTATGTGGCAGCGTGTGTAGCAAGTCGCGAAGTAGTATGGATTTGGAAATTGTTGACTAGATTATTCAATATTGCGATGGAGGCGACTTGTATCTTATGCGACAACCGGAGTTGTATAAAGTTGTCAAAGAACCCTGTGTTTTATGATAAGTCGAAGCATATCGTAATTAAGTATCACTATATCATGGATATAGTGCAGAAAGGAGCAGTGAGGCTCCAATATGTGGCTACCGATGAGCAGGTTGTGGATGTGTTGACAAAGTCGTTGTCAAGGATGAATTTCAAGTACTTTAGGGACAAGCTCGACGTAGTCCCTCTTCAGAGGGAGTGATGGCTTCATATGTTATTGCAGGGTAGTGAATGTCATGATGACATGTTGTAGCTATTAGAGAGATACCCACCAACCCTGGATGCATGTTAAAGAGACGAGGTACATATGTTATCACAAAGTACTAGATGTCATGCATAAAGATATTTGAGTTTTTTGTGGGAAACTGGATAGTTTCATGATGACATGTTGTAGCTATTGGAGAGCTACCCACCGACCCTGAACGCATGTTGTGAATTCACTATGGATTTCCTGTGATGTATATATTCGTGTGTCCGACAGTCAATGGTCATGAGCTCATTTGGATGGTGACAATGTTAGAATCTATGCCAGATAGAATACTTTTCTCATTAAGAGGGATCATTTAGATTTTATGTAATTTTAGAAGTTATTCCTAAGTGTAATTATTGTTGAAGGAAAATATCCTTGCGGACATGTAGATCTCCTCTTGAGAGATAGACTCTTAACTCTTAAGACAGAAGGTGCTTAACATGAACACTGCCTTCCTTTTAGATCTAGATAAACTAATGTGTGAGAATGAAGGAGAAAAGAAGTACCTTTTTACCGGTGTTTGTCCCTGCACAGTCCGAGTTGAGCTCCAATATTGAACTCCTCGATAAGCCCCGTAGACAAACAAAGATACAACCAACTTCCTACTCTACTGAGATTAGCTTGAAACATACCTATCTACTAGAGACAAGTTCATGTGAGATAAAACACAGAATTGAAAGAAACATGCCAAGCATATTATATTAATGAGAACAACAATGAAGAAAACTTACAAACATAGATGTGAGTGCAACAACTTCACCAAGCTCTCCTTGTCCAAACCCTTGCTTAAACAGTCCACACGCCAAATGCTGATGTTCCAAATGACACCTTCCTCATGAGATCATAAGTTATATGCTTCACAATACTTTACATCCCCCTTCCTCCATGGAAACCCCTCATTATATAGGATTTGGAGACTTAACCACCATGGAGAGGATC
>SNQJ01S0124100.1:26678-52057 GCA_010110895.2 Picea sitchensis
TGATGAGACCCCCTTTCCCTTAGCCATGCAACCAAAGGTCACTGCCCTGGAATGGTAACCAGATAGTGGCATTGTCATACTTTTAGGTACCCATGAACGTAATAGGTTGGCTCGTGATGAGACCCCCTATCCTCTTGACTAGGTCTTGTTTTTGTTATTTTCCTTCGGGTCCCTCTTGTTTCTTGCTGAGAGGCCTTTTATTGCCTTCTCGGGGATCCCTGGGCGAGGCATCTCTAGGTTTCATTTTTTATCGATTTTATCTTTTACCAGCTGCTTTTACCTTCTGGGCCTTTAGCCCCTTCTTCCCACGAGATAAGGTGCAACCCCACAAATAGATCATCCTAATGCCTGGACTAGGGGAATGGGACAGATGAGTGAGAGATAAGATGTAAAAGTGATGATATGATGGGAGAAGACGATGGCTCTATAAAAATCCCCCCGATGGCAAACCAAAACCTATGGGTACAGGCTTGCTAGGACACCATGTCAATCCCCCCAACCATGGTCAAGTGGGTTAATGTAAGATCCAAGAAGTCGTCAGAAATAAAAGGAATTTGATGCATATATCTAAAGGTTACAATGATAAAAAATGACACATACCATGATACCTGGACCAATTACCTCATGGAGCAAGAGTCTTCTCTGATACAATACCAAGCCGATGGTGATGGATGTTGTTGTTGCTGACAAGACAAGTCTGATAATGGAGAAGAAAGATGGGCCCTCCGGGGCCATGCCCAGGTCAATCTTGCTCTCAGTATCCATGTCTAGGACCTATGGGCCTCGAGACATGATCTCCTAGTTATCCCTAGAAATCGGGGATAACAAATATAATTGAATGTTACTGCAAGTTGTATGTTTTGGAATATTTGTCTCTGAAAATAAGGGATTATGTTTAATGTACTTGACATATTGTCCTGATTGCACGAGGACACGTTACCAATAAGTGTAACAAATACAAATTGGTTTCAATTTGATTATTGTGGACCTTTACGTTGTCCCTTTTTATATGAAAATGGGTCTCTTATTCATATATAATAAAATGAGTTTCTTATTTCATTGTATTGTTGAATATTATAAAATGTTGTGTTCCTAAATAATTAATGTCTAGATGATTTACATTGTTACAAATAACATAGGTGTAATTGGTTGGATAACGCATTAATGCAATCATTATATCGAAATGCAATAACAAAAATATAAAACAATATTGTTATAAAAAAATATTTGATTTTGAAATGATCAATTGAACATTTGTAAAAAACAATGAATTATAATATATACATATCAGTGCAGTGTATTATTTTGAACTCAATAGACGATGCGTGCCATAATATAGAAAGTGGTGTGTTTTGAGGATTCATACACACCGGTGAACATTAATTATAACAACGCATTGGTATGAACTATTGAGAAAATGCATCATTCTACAAATGATATAACATACAATAATATTTATCGTTTCAAAATTGCATAGTGGTCATATTTAAAATCTGCATCGGGGCACTAAAAATAATTTATGTATTGGTGTGTTAGGTTTATTATATGCACCAGGGTTCTAAATATTATTTACACACCAATATTTAGTAAAAATATGGCGTCGGCATCTGACCTCAAATATTCAAATTTCACTATCCTTCGGTGCACATTGTAAAACAAACATTGGTACGTACTAATTACACAAGCATTGTGGTGCGCTGCAGTAAATGCATCGGGTCTCAGGATAGCTTGATTGCACTGGTGCTCACTATAAATTAAAGACATCAGGGGGTACAAAACCAAAAACGCACTAATACTTCATACGCAAACAAGGCAGAACTAGTGTGTATAAATTATAAGAGCATTGGTGCTCTGAATATGATGAAAATGGTGGAACTAGTGCGCAWTAATTATAAACATACATGGGTGTTTGTTTATTATATTAATGTGTCAGGGCATTTGTATTATATTAACACATCAGTGCATTTTTATTATATTAACACATCGGTGCGTGTCTGTCAATATCACACTAGTGCGTTTTGACAAGCACAACACCGGAAAAAAAAAAGCTCATCTACAACCTCCACTCACCCAATTTCTTTTAGTTATATACAACATCCGCTAAAATATATGTAGGCAATAGAGGAGGTTGTAGAGGAGGATTTTTTGAAAATTTTGCCAAATTTTGTAACACTAAAAACCTCCGCAAAAACCTCCACTAGAAGGTGCTCTAATTGTAGTGCATCCTTGTATATTGAAGAACCCTAACATGGATACCCAAGGGTATCTTGGGAAATATCTAACAACTATCTTACATATTTCTTTGGTCTAGATTAGAGGATAAAAAATCTCTTTTACTAACTTCTTTAAAATGGGTAGCCACTCCTAAAATCCTTTGGGAATGGGGACTAAAAAATATCTACCTTTTCTCCAAGGAATTGGTTGCTAAGAATGTGTGGGGATTGATTAGAGGCATGGGCCTCTAGGCACAAGTTCTTTAGGAAAAATATTTCCCATAGGAATCCATTGTGGACTTGATAAGGAACCCCAACAAAAAGGTCCAAAATGGCTCCATTGTTTGAAATCCATCAAAAATGCATTCCCACTAATTGGGAACTGGTTAATATGGAAAATTGGTAATGGGGCATAAGTGCTTATAAGTAAACATACTTGAATTGGTAACAAAAACCACCACACTCTAACTCACATTATCCATGCTTTAAACATAGTATGGTTTTATTTTCTTAATCAAACTTGGCAAATAGACTCTATCACAAGTCAATTCCATTGGTTAACATCGCAAGAGATTGGCTTGGAAGATGAACAAGCTCACCAATGGACAAACTATACAAACTCTCTTCAAAACACCTTTGTCTTTCCTTCATATTAAGAGGATCAATTAATTTGGTTGATTAACCCCTTTGGGGGTTACATCCCCAAGATCGGTTATTCAGGGAGCCAGAGAAGTCCCTTCTATTTGGTGGGGGCGGGGGGTCTATGGAAATTAAAATGCCCTACTAAAGCTAAGTTATTTATGTATGTCCTTTCGCTCAATAAAGCATCCACTTGGGATAAATTGCAACAAAGGAATTTGAATGTACCAGGAAGATGTTGTCTATGCAAAAAAGAATGAGAAACAAACTATCATATCTTCCTAGAATGTTCCTTCTCCAAGGAAATATGGTTTGAGACACAAAGGACAATAGGGTCTTCTTTCACATGGGATGGTGAATCTCTAAAAGATGCTTTCAAACATTGGTTAGATAACTAGAATACTATAAACTTTAGATCTCACCCCTTGATTGTGGCATGGGGTATTTTGATTGCACGGAACCACTCTTTGTTCGAGGATGCAGATCCCTCCCCCTCTCATTGTACGCTTCAAAGTTTTTCCATCCTCTCAGCCTACCTGCATAGGCCCCCTTCTCTACACTAAAATCCTCGTTCTAAGACCAGCATTCAAAAGGACAGACATTGGGCATTATTTGATGGAGTTGTCCAAGGGAATTTATCCATCGGAGGAGCAGGTGGCATCATCTACCTCTTAGAAATTAAATGCATTTCCTTCACTATCAACATTGGGTAAGCAACAAACAATTTTAGTGAATTAATGGCATTAAATCTTACTCTTCTTCTAGCCAGGAAAAAGGAATCACTCAAATTCAAATCTACAGAAAATATCTACTGACAATCAATTGGACAAATGGTGTTTTCTCTATGCAAAACTACACACTTCTACATCGATTTCAAGACATTAAAAGGTTTACAAAATTTTTCTCTCACCTCTCTTTCAACCATGTTTTCAAGGATTGAAATCAAGAGGTTGATCAACCCTCAAAAGATGGAGTGACATTGGACCAAGGCTACTGGAAAATCATTGAAAAAACCTAGGAGGGCACCTCAAAATATCTTCACAATTCCTAGCTACAAAAATGATTAGAGTTCTCCTGAGATTTTTGCTATGACCAGCTTTGAGATTAATTGTAGTTTATGTTATTTATATCATGCTTGAGTGGTTTTTTTAATGGAGAACTTATCAAAATTTTATGCAAACCCATCTATCAGAGTTACCTAGTCATATGTATAGTACATTTAAGTGGGACTTCCTAGTTTCTTTTGATGAATGCATAAATTGTTGGACAGTTGGTTGTCATTGATGTCAAAAATCAATGGTTTTCATTGATTTCAACATATGTGATGGGTGTATTTGGAGAAGTCTCCAAAGTGGACCCCTTATGGCGTAGCTCTAAGCATGGCCTTCGCAGGAAGATACTTTGAAGAAGTATACAAGAAACCCATAGGAGTGGTCGTGTATCCAAAATTTGTTTGAGGAATAAGGACATGAAGGACAGTGCAAATGCATGTAACACAATCATATATGGATAGTCATCATCTTGTCCTTTCCAATGGTAGGTGGAACATCATGTAGTTCCTCACAGTTGAGCAGTTATGAGGTCATGAAGTTGGAAGCCCCAAAGATGGGTTAAGAAGCCCCTATGGAAGCCAAAAATATCTGTTAATAAGCCCCTAATTGATTTCAAGTCAATAATGAAAGGGTAAAGTGGTTGTAACAAGAAATTTCAAGAATCTCTAAAGTTAAGGAAAGATGTTACGCTATAACTTTTGTTTTGAGAAGTTTCAGACCCTGAAATTTTGATAAGATGGAAGAAATATCTCAGAGTATTTGTGGTTAAAATTTCATACATTTATTCATTACAGGTATGGAATTATAATTGTTGAAAGTTAGGTTTTGTGACTAATCCCAAACTAGTCCCGCGATACTGAGTTAAAGTTTGATGAAGATGTTATTATATTGTTTCTAAAGTTGAGGAAGAGCTACAGGTCTGTAATTTTTTGTATCAGGTTTTATATATGATCATAGGTATGCTTTACATGTGCTATTGATGACTATGTTTATGGTACATGCTTGAAGCATGTCTTGTTGATGATGGTACATGATATGGTACACCTTTGTGATGATATGATACATTGTTAGAAGTATAGCATGGTTATCTTGGTATCTAGTTTGGTATATGTCATGGTGATGTTTTCACATACTTGAGGCAGATTGTTGAGACATTGGCACACCTTGGATACTTGGCATATGGTATGGTATAGGTTCTAGTACATGGTTGATGCATGGTATGGTACAGGTTGATGTACATGGTATGGTGATGGTTTCGGTATCCATGTGAGTGGATATGTTGGTTGATGGTATATTAGTGACAGAGACATTGACAGGGATAGTGACACGTTGGATGATTGGTTGATCATCAGTCACAAGTTGATGTGACAACGGCAATGATAGGTTGGTTGATGTGACAGTGGTAGTCACAGGTTGATGTGATAGCGACAGTGACAGGTTGGTTGATGTATTGGTGACATTGGCAGTGACAGTATCAGTGGTAGTGACAGTGAGTCTACACTTATATTTCAAGGAGATAGGACGAGGCAAGGAAAGGGGGTCGTAGCCTCCTTCTGGTTGGTGTCGGAGAACTCAGGGAGTTGGTGCTTCCTTCAGGTTGGTTCCTGTAAATTAGGGGGTTGGTGTCGGAGAATTGAGGGAGTTGTAGCTTCCTTCAGTTTGGTGCCTATAAATGAGGGGTTTGGTGCCTCCTTCCAGTTTGTGTTAGAGAATTTGGAAGTTGGTGCTTCCTATAAATGTATTCTTCCATTTGGGTTTCCACGTAAATTTTGTTGTATTGTGTATGTGGTTATTTGATGTGATGATATTGCTTATGGTTATATGCTCATGATATATTGAATACAATCATAAATGATATACTGCTAATAAAGTCTAAGTTTATATATTGTGATTGAAAGTGGTAAAAAGTGCTCATACTAATTCACTCTCCCCCCCCCTCTCTCAATATTCCAACATAACTGACATTTTTGTATTTTTTTTGGTTTTTTCTGCCCTTTTTAGACTCCATGTTGATTTTTGTGGGGATGGATGGGATTTTAGCTACATGAATTCCTCTCGTATCTACAATTGTAATTTTGTTTTTTTCTCGAAAAAAATATTACATGTTTTTTTTTATTTGGACTATGTGTGTGTGTGTGTGTGTGTGTGTGTGTGTGTGTGTGTGAGAGAGAGAGAGAGAGAGAGAGAGAGAGAGAGATAAAATAAGCACATATTATATCCAAATACCCTACTATATATTCACTTCGGACATTTGTGAAGTTTGTGGATGGTCTTAAATTATCAATTAAGAAGAAGGTGTGTGAAGAAGGTGCAGACTATGGAGAAGGATTTTCAATTAGCCTTGGANAAGCACATATTATATCCAAATACCCTACTATATATTCACTTCGGACATTTGTGAAGTTTGTGGATGGTCTTAAATTATCAATTAAGAAGAAGGTGTGTGAAGAAGGTGCAGACTATGGAGAAGGATTTTCAATTAGCCTTGGAAGTTGATAAGTTGTTGATGAAGAGAAGTCACGAGAGAAGACAAAGAGAGGAGAAAGAAAAATAAATTCTCCTAATTGTGGTTGTATAAAGTGTTGATTGTTAAGTGGGGTACATGTTGTTGATAAACATGGGAAAGAGAGACTGGGGGGAATGCATGATAGCATGCCAAAATGGAGTGCAAAATAAGGAGAAAATGCATCAAAAGACTACAAGGAAAATATTGAGGTAGAGGAGTTTGTGCATTAAACTCAAGAAGCGATAGAGAGTAGTAGTCAACCTAAGAGGGTGTATGTGGAGACCAAAGATGTTGTTGCAACAATGGGTGATGTTGTAGAAAAAATAAGTTTTCTAGAGACATTGTTATTGTAGCAGTAGATTTGCAAGAGAGAGATGTTGCAGCAGTGGGTGACATTATAGCAGAAGATGATGTTGCATAAGAGAGTGGTGTATCAAGCGAAATTCCATTAAAGGAGGTACAAATGTGAAATTTCGGTTCCCATAATGTGTTTTATGTTGATATGTATGTAGGTGAAGAAAAAAATGATTTGTTTGAAGAAGTGCATTAGTAGACCAAAGAAAAATATGCAACAATATTGTTGCTAGTGAAGAAGATGATGAGTAGCAACAAGTTCAAGATTATTGCAATAGAGGTGTGGTTGTAGTGAAAGAAAAGAAGAATGAGGAGATGCTTGAGCAAGAAGCATTAGTGGAAACAATGTTAATAGTGCAGAAGAGGGAGGATAGGGAGGTGTTGAGAACCATTGATTGGGAGTAGTTTCAGGTGGTGAGCCCCATTATATGATATTTGTAGAAATTGGTAGAGGTGGATGAGTTGGATCATGAGATAGAAGAAATACTGGTGATGGTGTTAAAGACAATCTAGGAAAAAGAATATGGTAATATGGAGCATAGGTTTGACGTGTTACCACTTAAAATAGCACCCTGGTGGAAATTCCAATCACATGTGCTACCTTGGGGTAACAAGATGGGAATTGCACCACTGTCACATCGGTACAATATCTCATTCACTTTAGGTTAGCTCTAGAAGGCCAGGGGAGGCATTCCTATCTACCAATGATATATCTAAGTAAATCTCTTTAGTGAATTAATATCATGCAAGCTTATGATCTACTTCAATGAATCCGCAATATATATGACAATGCAATGCACAAGGATTTTCACAAAGTGATTAAATGCTCCAAGATAACAAGTTAAGATCAATAGCATAAACCTTAAGTATTCCACTTGAGAGATAAGAGTTAGGAGATAGTGGATGTGTGTGCAAAATATGATTTAAATATGAACAAGAAAGACTTCATATTTTCATTAAGATGATTATCATTCCAATAAATAAAACTTAAAAGAGGCTAAAACCACTTTAAGCTACTTTATGCACTAGGAATGAAATTGGTGAGCACAAATTGATGGTGCAATGTGTGCTTTAGGTGCCAATCATTAGTATGCTAAGTTAGGGACTAGATTTGGGTTGTCCCAAACTTCTAAATCCATTTTTATTATAAAATAATGCAGAATTCCATATCTAGAGTGAAGAAAAACCATCCAAGATAAATATTTTCCACTTCTACGCAAGACATCTTGGATGTTTTAGCGAGGGCTTGGGGTATGAAACAAAATAAAAGCCCAAAGATGTTAGAATCAAGCTCGCCATGGACATATCAATGTAATAAACAAGAGCTTACAACAAAAGAGTAATTTTCCCTCGGGGTTTCCAAAAGAGTAATTTCTCCTCAAATTTTTCCCTTCAAAATTTCCCCCCAATTTTTTCCCTTTATTATTTTCCCTTCAAAATTAAAAACAACTTTTACTCTTTTATTTCAGTATTTACTTGTTAATTACAATTTTTTTCATGTTTGTTTGTTTACACCACATTCATTAAACATAAGGATTATCCATATAATTTTAGATATATATGTAGACAATCTTCTTCATTTTTATTTATCCCACATTCGTTATACTAACAGTAATTTATATCATTTGTGTTATATATACACAATCTTGTTATTTATTTTTACATTGCGTGAAATCTTGGGTAGTATTTGTTAAATAATTTGGAGCAAGCTACAAGGGAGAAACATCGAGAAGACATTCGAGGAGAATCTAGCATTTCAAAGGTTAGATTTTTTTAAATTCTTACCATTTACCAAAAAAACATTTATAAGATCATCTTTGAATCACATGAGAAATTTTCATGCAAAAATTATAAAAACCCTAAAAAAATTTAGACGTTTTCTAATTTTTTCTAAAAATATCACAACTTTTTTTAAATATTCATACCTTTTTCAGGGAAATTTTAACAAGATTCTTAAGATTTTTCGAAAAAAAAAAAAAGAAGAAAGGCAAATTTAGGAATAGTTTTTTTAGAAAATTTTATTCATTTTTATTGTTTTTTAGTGAAAATTTTATAGTTTTGGCCCATAGTCGTTACTGGTCGGAATGCCCCTCCCAAGCAAGACCGTGATTTGGCCTACGGGGGTGCTCGGGACGATGCTCGACATCACCCCAACCCCCCAGTGTCCATCCCCCCAACTTAAATATTGAAATGATGCTCACCATAATACTGACTTGTACCTCATGGAGCAAGGTCCACTGCCTTCCGGAAGCCAGTTGATGTGGCAGATGCCATCTAGAAATCTATGACCATCTGTGGTGGTGAGAGGGGTTTTCCATCTGTGCAAAAGGGTATTGTTGGTCATGTAGTCTCTTGACACTCCATATCTGCAACCTGAGGGCCTCGAAACATAATCTCCTTAGTTATCCACAAAATGGGGATAACATCTGGCTCCTACTTGGGGACATGTGTTCGTCGTAGAGTGCATGAAAACCGCAACATCTCCTGGTAGAAATGTGCTAGCAAGGGAACATCAAACTATCAAGTGTAGGATGCCCTACTCATCCTTGTTCTCATATGATCATAATCAAAACCTACTAAGCTAGAAAAAGAAAATTTTGACATTTTTTCAAAAAATTATAAACTAAGCATCAAATCAATATGCAAGTACAGAAAAATGAAAATAAAATGCATCTAAACTAGTATGAGCAATCAAGATGCAAATGCAGAGAATCAAAATGACTTACCTACTTACCTAGGGCCTTGGGGCCCCGAATATCACGTGTTGGATGATGTCAGGGGAATTCATACAACCAGTGCAACCATTTGATCATCTCATCAAAGTATATCCCCATGTGCTTAATCATATAATACAACAAAGATAAGTCAAGCACATAATAATCATGAGTATAAACACACATAGAATCGATCATGAAATAAAACTCATGAAGATGGGTGGGAGGGAGGAAATCTTGTTGGAAAGAGAAACCATCGGCCTGATCATACTACCTGAAAGTGTAGCCACAAGATTGATCAATCCATCTCTGAAGGGGCTACTATATGTAGACGAAATATCATCTTCATCCGCGCACAAAGACTCACTGCTTGCCGAGGACTGAGAGAAAATGAGAGATCGAAAGAATACTGCATGGTCTCTTGGAGAAGAGGGTAAGAGGTAAGGAACAGTCTCAGGTGTAGAAAAACATTGCCTCTTCCCCTATGAATCTCCATAGAAATCTCCAAGATGAAAATACTTCCACATTCAAGAGTGAACCTCTGACTTCTCTGAGGTGGCCATGTCCCGATATTCCTCAAAACTTGAGCACAACGGTTGGAAGTCCTCGTAAAGCAAATCTTCATCCTCAAAAGGGTATGTACCAAAGGATGAATGAAGATCATGCTCCAACAAGTCATCCTTGAAAGGGCAGAACAAATCTGTAACCATGTCATCACTAGGTTTCCAAACATCTGAATCATACATTTATGGAGGCCATTGATCTAAAAATGGACTAGTATTTTAATCTACGCAAGTTTTCAATCGATAATCGTTTTCTGACGAAGTATTTGCATAAGGATTAAAGGGCGTATGAATCCATGATTAACCATGCTTTTAAACAATAATACCTAACAAACATAAACTCAAAATGGAGTAACCATATGAAAAGACAAGAGAGAGACAACCAATGTTGGTAACGGAGTTCACCCCTCTTGGGCTACGTCTCTGGACCTGCTTCAATCAGAATACAGATCGCTTTCAGTCCTTCTTCAAAAGATGTCGGGACCTTTTCATAAGTGATTACATTAGAGATGCCTTCTCCTTCAATGAGGATTCAAGAAGACTACTCACACTCATTCCTCTCCATACATCAAGAAGGATAATACCTTACATGAATAAGTCTCTCAAATCTTAGGAGTAGTAGCACTATGGCTTTCTAACTCCACTCATTAACTCTTCATAACTCTCCCCCTTTACATAGGGCTCACATAAGGTATTATATAGCTTTTCCTCACTCTCTCTTAAGAAAGAGCATTAATTCCTAGATCCACAATAATAGGATCTAATTACAAAAGAGGAAAAACAAGATCCATGAATGTAGGACCTCAAACTATCTTCAAGTACATAATGGGAAAAGTCTTAAAACCACCCAAGACTCTTCATCCATGTCATTGATTCTCTCAACCTATAATTGAGAAAAATGGAAAATTGGTGTGAGGTGGTTTCTCACATAAAAACCAATTTTCATAATTACAATTTCAATGAAAAATACGTGAGTCTTAATTTTCTCACAAGTATTAATCATTTTACAAAAAGAATTAAGTGCATGAGTTTTCCAAAAGCTCATAAAGCATAATTAAATGCATGAGCATCTCATAAAAGCATAAGAATGCATGAGACTTTTTTCTCACAAAGCATTAATAAAATGCATGAGAAATATAAAACTCAAAACATATAAGTTCACCATCTTCACCACACTACAAATCAACTTGGTGAACATAGTAAAGTCCTTCCATGTGTGGAAATCCGTCTGGATCACGGCTCCCCACAAAGAACCTCTTGGTCTCCAAAAGTATCAACTTTATCTGTATGCAAATGTCCTCAAAAGGTGCATTCTTTCAAGACTCCTTCACACACGTACTTCGGAATCAAAATGCAAAGCCAACACTTGCAACCGCTGCAAAGCAAATGTTTGGAAAAGCACATCCCTTGTCTCCTTCAGCTCTGTTCTTTGGAGATGAAATGTCGAAGCCCACACCTACATAATCTTGCAACCTGTAGCTGATGACCTGTACTTTAATCTTTGGAGTACCTTACTTGCCAAAAGTTTATAACTACACTCTTGGTCAAATTTACAATGAATCGCCAAAATGGCTTAGGCAAATCGCCTCATACAACTCATTACAATGATGATTACAAAATTAAGCCACTTAAGGCTTAAGGCGCAAAATAACATCCATTACAATGCTTCATAATCATTTTACATTTTACACGAATATTTCAAGCCAATTTCGTGGCTTTTATAGGGCAATTACATCAATTTTAATGTGCCAACATGTGCACAAAATGGGAACAATACTAGGTTTTCTAACCCCCATTACAAAATTGTGCATCATAGCCAAAATGTGATGTGCACTAGTTGTGCTAGTTGTGGAATCCCATGGTTTCAAACCCCTACTACAAAAAGAAAAAGTGTAACATATCAAATGTCCAATTCCCTTGATGGCCATAGATCCAACTCTAGGCATAGGCAAAATTTCCAAATGCCGCTCAATTTCCATTCATCAATATGGAAAAAATGTGCACCATGATTAATAATGTGCATCGTTCCAACTAATTACAATGATTAAAAGGATTTTGACACTAAAAGAAAAGTACCTCTCACGCTCATTCTCCCTCACTTAAGAGTGGCTACAAGACTTATTTTTTGCCAGGCTTTAGGCATAAGACACGATGTGCTCCGCCAACCTTCGTAAATGTGCTCATATTGTTGTTGTTCATCAACAAGGAAGAGGTGAGTCATAACGCCACCAGGATTCCCGTTATTATCAATGGCGGTGCTACGCAGGATAGTATGTTGCTACCCTCTTCCATACATATCTTGAATCTACATTTGGCTATTATTTCCAAGCCTGGACGTCCTCATTGCCCAGCTTGATAATGGTGCTACAACAACACGACAAAAAAAAACCAGAGACTGAGTTTCATTATCGCTCCAAGGGAATACACGGCGACCTTCCCTGTCAAGTCGTGGCTTTATCTCTTCGCAGATGTCCAGATACGGGTGTTGGAGGGCACCCCCGTGTTTACTATGCCAGCAAACTTGCTACCCACGACCATGGAAAACATGCACACCGCCCACCAAAAATTCGAGTAGAATGAATGATATGTGAAGAGATGCCCTCGGAGCTCGATCCCTGATCTTGGTATCAATGCGCAAGAGCTTCAAGAAGCTTGGGGCTGTGGAATGGAAAAGGCCCCTTGCGCTACCTTCATTCGAACTCCAGCCAGCAACAACCACCTCGATAAAGGATGTCTATGAAATAAAAGATATCCGGCACAGGACACTTTTATTTATTCCCCTCAAATCACACCGGCACAGGACACTTTTATTTATTCCCCTCAAATACTTTAGGTTAAGGCCCGACGCAGTCAGGACCAAACCAGGGTACTTTTCCGTCTCAAATAGGTCCGCCTAGAACGTTACAGGGCCTTGCCATGCCGTAACGCCCACACCGGGAAAGTCCAGGAAAGTCCTTAGGAATATGAATATATAGAGAAAAATACGGGGGTTGATAATACCAACAGGAAAGTAAGGGTCGGGCGACTCGCTATCATTCAACAGAGATCTCGCCCAGACACTCCTAGATTGCCTACTTTAGGGTTTCACTTTCGATCGATCGCTAGAGCTTAGGGTTTGACTTTCCAGGGAGACCCCTCATTATAATCTGGAATGGAAAAAAGAAACGAATTTCCCTCTCCTCTCACACTCAAATATCAAATTGAAAAATTCGTAGGTTCAAATCCTACTTGGGGAGAATTTTTAGTTATCACTTTTCTGACCTAGCATATCAATGTAATGGAGAAACCTCAGTGCTACACAGACCTAAACTTTTGCAGAAATAATCTCGTAAATGCAGTATTGCCATGAATTTTTGAAGTAACAACCAGAGACAATGCATCATAGACTAAGCATTTGTCCAATGGATCCTTTGAACCCTGCACCTTCGACGAAATATTTTTATTTTTCAATCTGTTTAACTTCGTCAGCAAACCTCTCGGGCCTCGATTCCGACGGATTTTGCCAAGCTTCGGGATCCATCGCCATAACTGCCATGTAGAAATTGATTGTTGTGTTGGTGGGGATGTGGCAACCAGCAAACTCGTAGGGCTGAGTGATTGCATGGGGGTATACACTACACGTATTTTCCCCATTGATCCGTCCCTCTGTCAACACCCACGATCTCGTTGTATAATGACGTATCACTTGAAATACGCCACCACCTGTTGCAGTGGATAATGCCCATGCCAAAATTGCTTGACGAGATCATAGTGATTTCTATCGTGCATGATGGGCACAATAGAAAAGGCTCATGGAAATAAATCACACCATGCACGACCAAAATATCGACTGTCAGGCCCGCAAATCCTGTTGCCTTTGCTGGGTCAAGACCAAACTGATGTTGGAGTCCGTTAAGAAATTCAACTAAAAAGGTGCCAGAAAGACTCCTCATAATAGTTTTGCGATAATTTTATAGAAAGTGCCACGTCTCTTAACTAAATATATTCACCATGATTTGACACCTGAATCCCACAACCGAGTAAGGTTGTTGCATTGATCTCGAAAACCCACAATGCGGTGAAGCCCTACACATTGAACTCGTGGCATGCATATTCATTCATCAACCCACAATGCGGTGAAGCCCTACACATTGAACTCGTGGCATGCATATTCATTCATCATAAATTCTAGAAACTCTCATGATTATACAATTTCTCTAAACGGATTTCAATCTTGGGCATAACGAGCAAGTTTTCAATCGAGAATCATTTTTGACGAAGTATTTGCATAAGGATTAAAGGGCCTATGAATCCATGATTAACCATGCTTGTAAACAATAATACCTAACACACATGAACTCAAAATGGAGTAAGCATATGAAAAGATAAGAGAGAAACAATCAATGTTGGTAACTGAGTTTACCCCTCCTGGGCTACGTCTCCAGACCCGCTTCAATCAGAATACAGATTGCTTTCATTCCTTCTTCAAAAGATGCGGGGACCTTCTCATAAGTGATTACATAAGAGATGTCTTCTCCTTCAATGAGGATTCAATAAGACTACTCACACTCATTCATCTCCGTCAATGAAGAAGGATAATACCTTACATGAATAAGTCTCTCAAAGATTAGGAGTAGTAGCATTATGGATTTCTAACTCCACTCATTAACTCTTATTACTCTCCCCCTTTACATGGGGCTCACATAAGGCATTATATAGTTTTTCCTCACTCTCTCTTAAGAAAGAGCATTAATTAATAATAGGATCTAATTAAAAAAAGAGGAAAAACAAGATCCCTGAATGTAGGATATCAAACTATCTTCAAGTACATAATGGGAAAAGTCTTAAACCCAAGACTCTTCATCCATGTTCTTGATTCTCTCAACCTATAATTGAGAAAAATGGCAAATTGGTGTGAGGTGGTTTCTCACATAAAAACCAATTTCCATAATTACAATTTCAATGAAAAATAGGTGAGTCTTAATTTCCTCACAAGTATTAATCATTTTACAAAAAGAATTAAGTGCATGAGTTTTCCAGAAGCTCATAAAGCATAATTAAATGCATGAGCATCTCATAAAATCATAAGAATGCATGAGACCTTTTTCTTACAAAGCATTAATAAAATGCATGAGAAATATAAAACACAAAACATATAAGTTCACCATCTTTACCACTTTGCAAATCAACTTGGTGAACACAGTAAAGTCCTTCCATGTGTGGAAATCCGTCTGGATCAGCGAGTCCTCTGAAAAATGACATTTCAATCTCTTATGCTTGAGAGTTACCCTCAATGTCATAAATGGGATCTCCATCAATAATGAAGCAACCCACATCCCATCTATGTCTCCCAACCTGTATGAAATCATCAATGTGTTCATCAACTATATCTGAGGGTTGTTCCATGAATTCATCTGCATCATAGGGGTTGATCACTTCCTCACGAGATTGGATAACTTCATTTTCTTCAAAAAGGAAAGCAGTTAACAAAGTCTCGTTCAGGCCTTCTGCAAGATAAACTTCATCAAGATCCCTTTGGCAGTTTTCTTCATTTCCACAGTGATGGAACAAGGCATCATCAAAGTTTTCAAAAGGGTTATAATTTATCATTTTCTCTACTTGATGTGTAGGAGGAGCAGAGGTCTGGATGTCCTCATCAAGTGGAAGAGAAAATACTTAATCTTCGTCATATGTCTCATCCATATCTTCTTCATCGGGATCTTCTTCAAGCTTTTCTTCATCTATTGTCTCATCATCGATCGGAAAACCTTCTCTACAAAGAATGTGTTTGAGCTCTTGGAAAGCATATTGCAAACTTTGAGTAGCTGGTCGATAATGCCTGAGAAATTCTTCAATGAGATTTGTAGAAGAAGGGATACTCTTTGGATCACTTGAGTGTGCAAACCAATATTTTTGACTTCATTCCAGTGAAGACACAAAAAATTTCATTAACACATATTCATGTAGCACATTTAAGCTCGAATCATACTTCATATAATTCACGACATGGGTGACTGCTAGAGCTAGATCACCGTCAAATTTGGGGCAATTTTCCCTTTACTCCGGGGAGCAATGATTTGGATATCCAGGAATATCTCGAACATCAAAGGAGAGATAAACCTTATGGAATGCCCATAGTAAGTCCTGTGAAACCATGGTTCCATAACTTAGGGTAATACCTCAATGGAGTCACCATATGAGATCAAGGCTCACCAAAGGATGGAAAAGGATAAGGAGAAAGTGGGTTCAGGGAAGGTGGAGTCGCCAGATGAGCTTCAAGATGAGCTCATCAAGGAAAAGGGAAAGGGAATGTCCCTTAGGTGGAGTCACCAAGCAAGCTAAGGTAAAGGATTTGGGATAGCTTACCAAAGTGTCGTTAGGGTACGAAGAAGATTCAAAATCTTCCCCGACAACGACGCCAAAATGTTATAACGCAAGTTGTAGGTTGGGAAAATCCCAACCCAACCGTAAAGCAAGTGCTACAACTTGGGAATCCTACACCCAATGTCACCTCGACGTAGGTCCTGCACTTCAAGGGTGACTAGGCCACTCTAGGGAGGCAATCTCAGTGACCCTAGGGGTATTGAGATGGAGATGGAGAGAAATGGAAGTGACGCCCCTAGAATTCAAGTCTAAGTGGAGTGAAAAGTGGGAAGATATGCCTTGTAAGTCAAGTTATTGTTGCTCCGAGGGTATAATACTTCTCCGGATGATTGTACATGCCCAAGATACAAGAAAATCGAACTTGCAATGATATATGTTAGTATGGATCAGCAAGTTAATCTTGTTGTCCCTAATTTTCAGCAATAGATGATAGTTTATACCAGCGAGTAAGACATTCAAATCAACATGTAAAGCATAATATCAATCGACAATATTATCAATGAGTATGGAAATCAAGTATGACTGAAAAATTGGCACTTTAAGGTTGAATAAAGCAAGTCGTTATAACATGTATTTTCTGCAGAAAATTGAAGCCTTATGTCTGTAGCATTCAGTGGCATGCAGCAGCAAAATCAACCATGAAAACATTCCAAGAAGTAGCCCAAAAGGTGCACCCTAGTTAGTAGACTAGGTGAATGAAATTAGAGAGCTAGTCTAGGGTTAGTTTAGGAGTTAAGAGAGTGTTAGTAGCTAAGGTTATGCAGCCCTAATGACTATAGGTTAAATTTTGTAACAAAAATTAAAGTAGTGGGAGTTAGAGGACTCCCTAGTAGGGGAAGACTCCTTTCATTGAGGCAAACCAACTTCAATCGAGAAACCGTCCAAAAGATCAAAATATGTGTTTCCCAAGGCAATGATTTTATATATCCAATGCAAAAAATGTATGACTAGTGCCTTTACTATTGGGTTAATGGAGTCAAATAAAGAAAGATCTAGAGAAGCTACCTCCTTAGGGGTGTAATCCCTTTTACTTCCCAAGGCAAGTTTCTCTATCTAGGGTTTAAGCTAAGAGGGTGTATGCTCGTATACTTCTCTTAGCAAACCCTTGTATAATCAATAAGATGAAGCATAAAATGATGAAGACTATGGTGTGGGTGTATGCCCTTATACTTCCCACCTAGCTCCTAGCACAGCAATCATTGACTTGAAAAGAATGATAGCATAAGAGTTAAAGACCATACCAAAATCAAGAAATATGCCAAGATAATCCACCATAAAAGCTAGAAAATATTCATCCAAGGCTAGTGCCTCACTCCTCCATCAACCATTCATCAATATAGCCATAAACAAGTGCACAAGGGACAAATAGAGCCGAAGATAGTGAAAATTTTAGACCAATACTTCTCACATGAGGGAGAGTTATGTTAAAATGAGATCTTATGATCTCTTATTTATACAAAATGTCACCAAGGTGACTTGTCCACAAATTAAGGGGTAAACCACAATATTAGGGGTCAACATCCCTAATCTTTCCCCCTTAACAAAGTAATATTAAACAATTCATTTAAAATTTCACTTTTGCACAAATAAAACCCTAATTTACAAGGACGTCGCCCCTTTAGGGGACGTTTTGGCACTAGGAGAAGCTCGTTGGTGATGTAGGAGGGTAGTAAGGCTTCCCAAAGCCATGTGTCAAGCATCCAAATGCCTTCCTTCATGTTCAAAGCCTCAAACACCTCAAAACGTTCAAGTGCCAATGCATATTATCTCACCACCATGCCCTAGCCCACTAAACATGACGTCAAGCTCAAAAAGAGGACGTTTTTCCCCTCTTGGGAATATAGTTTGGCAAGTGAGGGTTGGGCTATGTCGTCCAAGTCATTATCAAGGCCTTTGAAGTCTAATATTTCCCATCTGGAATGCGGTCCCTTGACAACCAACCTATGGGCTTATAGCCACATGGAAGCCCAAGCTAGGCTTGTTCTCCCAAAATTGTCAACCAACTAGGTCCTGCAAAGACAAATGAGCATGCCCTCCAAGGATCTCAAGTCATAACATCATGATGAGTGAATATAATCAATAAATGAGCCATCTAAGCATGTGAGTCAAAAATCACTATATCAAACAATTAATATCTCAAAGACACTATATGACTTGTCAAGCTTGAATGTGGGAGGGTTGACGAGGTGTCCTATTGGGTTTTCCCTAGGTCAAGGAGAGTTTCCAAGAGATCCCTCTCTAAGCCATGTAAAGTGGATGAAGTGGTTGGGGTCAAGACTCAATGGGCATAGGGCTCATGACATGCAAGGGGTTGTAGTGTCTCATTCATGGGTGCCTTTATAGAGGGTGTGTGGTACCTTCGTCCCCAATGCACTTTTTCCAAGCCCATCAATTGCCTTTTATCTTTCTTTCTTTGTATTTTCTTTTAATATAGCATAAGGAGATATTAAAGGTCACTGCGCTGGCGTGGTGACCAGATGATGTCAATGTCACCCATAAACACCTAGTGGAAATGAGAAGAATGGCTCGTGATGTGATCCCCTTTCTCTCAACCATGCAACTAAGAACCATTACCCTGGTTTGGTAACCAGATTATGGTAACGTCATACCACTAGATATTCATGGATGTGATAGGTTGGCTTGTGATGAGACCTCCTATCCTTCAACGAACCTTTTAAGCATTCTTTATTATATTGTGGGTCCTCTTTATTCAAAGATAAGTGTTTCATTGCTTTCTTGGGTGATCCCTGGGTGAAGCATATGGAAGGTTTATACAAGGATTTTATCTTTTACCCAACATCAACCCCTTTGGGCCTTCAGCCCCTTCTTCCCATAGAATGAGGGACAACCCCTTCTTAGGTCAATACACCCTAAAATCCCAAGAGATAAGTAAATGGAGGGGAATAATGATGGAAAGTGGTAAGTATGGTCAGGACTGGTACGATGGATTTTCAAGGAAGTTCCTATTCCCCGAGGAAGACCACTTACTAGGGCAGAATGTCAACCACCAAGGTGAAGCAGGGAAAAAGGCATAATGTCCAAGCATATATCATGAAATCTAGAGCAGTCTAAGATACATCATACTCAATTGGCTTAAATATTGAAATTATGCTCACCATAATACTGACTTGTACCTCATGGAGCAAGTCCCACTGCCTTCCGGAAGCCAACTGATGTGGCGGATGTCATCTGGAAATTTGTGACCATCTGTGGTGGTGAGAGGCGTTTTCCATCTGTGAAAAAGGGTATTGTTGGTCATGTGGTCTCTCGGCACTCCATATCTGCAACCTAAGGGCCTCGAGACATAATCTCCTTAGTTATCCACAAAATGGGGATAACATGCTTGTTACAAGATATATGTTTGGTGCCAGGCATAGATATTGTTTATGCACTCGTAAAACAAGGCAGGACTTATATCAAGATTAGATATTGTTTGACATTGAGCAATTATAACAAGGATGATTTTTTTACAGAATTATGTGCATCCATCATTGATGACATTGAGAAAAGGCAATGTAAGATTTTTTACTTTTATTTTTGTATCCTTTATTATTTTTAGTATCATGTTAATCTTTTAATTTTATTTAAAATAGGAAAATTATATTTTATTTTACACAATTTTGTTGAACAACTTTCACATATGTTAGTGGGGATTTACTCTACAAAGAATAATATCATGGATGTCATAAACGCTTTTCATATTGAAAAGACACAAGAAGGAAGGAAAAAGAAACAAAATGTAACGGACGTTGAAGCTGCAAGAGTAGACAGAGAAGAACATGAAAGAAGAAATAAAAGTCCTCATTCTAGAAATCCTAAAAGGGTTACATTTGAAAATGAGAAAACTCCAAATGAATATTTTGTTGAGATTAGTCCCAATGAGGTTATCACTCCTTGCAAAAAGAATAAACAAGATAAACACAAAAGAGTGATGATCGATGATGAGTCCATTCCTATTGATTATGAAGAAATCGTTGATTTCGATGAAACCCATTTAAATCATAAGAGGAAGAAAGTAAATGTTGTTGACAATGTTCAAGAAGCCATTGCTAGCTCTAAGTATTATAATGAAAGTCCTAAAAGTAGCAGAGTAATAATAACACCAGGTGTTGATCTAGAGGATGGTATTATGAAAACAACACAAAATCCCATTTGAAATAGATTGAGGACAACAAACTTAGTTGATGATGGCCATATATTTCAATTGAATGTGAAACAATTTATAAACCCAGAGAAGGGCAAGAAAAATATATAATTAGAAAACTACATCACTTGCATATTCACAATTTGAAACCATTGATTAGGTACAATCCATATGCACATGTGGTTGACTACCTAGTTCTTGTTGACCCAATGGAAGTTCTTAGGAGGGAATAATTTGATAGATCAAAATGTTTTGAGTATAAACATTATGTGATTGGAGGAAATCATTCTGCAGAAGCTAAAAGAGAATTGATGCAAGAATATCCCAATAATCCTCTTTTTGAGACAGTCAAATGCATAATTTATGTTGGTTTAACATATTCAGAAGCAAAGTTATTGGAATGGGATCATAACACAGACAATGAGTATAGAATGTCCATGACTTTCATTCAAAGGGTGAGATTTATCCATCATGAGTTTTCTAAAATATGTCATGGTGAGAGATCAAATGTTGATGCAAATTTTGAAAGCAGTGTTGTATGGAAATAGGCTTCCCACTTGATGATGAAAATGCAAAAGAAAAAAATCACAAAGGAAGTGATGTATTTAGAGTCATGGATAGCTATTTTCAATTGGGATTTAGAACTGGACAGGTATGGCATTTGATAGATGAGATCTTCACCCAATGGGAAAATATTAGTATAAAAAATCAGAGAGTTAAGAAAGTTAAACCATTAATATGTGGCACAAGTAAGACATGTCCTAAAATAAAAAATCTTCCAGATGATGTGACTATAACACCTTGGAGAACAATACAAGGAGTGAAGGATGAGAAACTTATCATAGCTATCTTATCACATGTAAGGTCGGGTGAATTGTCAATGAAAGAAATGTGTGATAAATTTAAAAAGTAAGTTTGTTGAGTTATTTTTATTTATGTTATGACAAGAAAATTAATTTTTTCAGTTTAACATGTCAACGTTCTAAGTATATATATATATATATATATATAACATTATTTATTTATTTTATTTAGTCACAAGGTGTATATGAGAATACAAGAGGAAATGGTTAAGATTTTGAATGAAGAAAGTTGAGATGATGTTAAACTCAACTATCCAGATTCAAGCTCTACAGTAGTATTGAAACAATTTTTTGTTGCATTCAAAAAGGTATGTTGATTTATTACATTCATATTATTCGTTTGTAAGTTAATTTATTTCTATTTTAATAGTTATACATATGTAACTATATGTTTGTTTGTTTCATTAAAGATGCCAAAGAATAATGCAGGTGAAGTACCTGAAACCTTCAAAAAATTTATTCAAAAAGCCAAGTTTGAAAGAGAAAGAAGGAGACGTGTTCAAACTGTTGAACTTGATGACACCCTTGATCACTACATTCAGAATGGGCTCGACACTGTTCCGTATGAAGTGATATTAGGTGATTGTGAACAACTTGCAAATATTGATCCTAAAAAATAATACTCCCTAGTTATTGTCGATATCCCTCATGGTTATAATATTCAAAATAGTGGATATGATATTGAGCCTTGTACTTACCAAGCTTTCAATAAAATGGTTATGGGATTTACGAAAGTCACAACATCACCATTTTGGAGATTTTTGGTATTTCATTCAAACACACAACAAGGATTAGTACAAAATCAAGCTTCAAGGGAAAAGAAAAGACAAGGACGCAATTTATTTGGTAAGATATTGAAAGTGTATGTTTAGCAATTAAGATTAGAAAACAATTTTATTAATTCATAAATTAATTGAATTTGCACTTATTTATGTTATAGGCATAAGCCTAATATTCAGAGCTCCAATACAAAACCATTTAAATGTGATTTTGAGAGTATACATCTTGCAACCTGGACAAAAGATGATTCTTATAATTCTATTCTTGTCAATGTAAAGGATGGAGAGATTCATAGTAGTTTATTGGTATACAATGTTGTTGTTAGAAAGCTAACATATGAGGAAAAGGATTTGAAAGGAGAGATGGTTAACATTTATAAAAAACCACAAGCATTAATTAATTATCCTATATATACATTTTCAAATGAAGGAGATGGGGTTTTCGATTTGTTCTGGGGTTCATGTAAGAATTATGATCTAACATTTATGAAATCATACTTCAATCTTATATTATTTTTAATTCATGTATTTACAGTATTTAACTTCATTACTTATTTTGTATTTGGTGCTTAGGTACAACATTAGCGTGTTGCTTACATAAAGGAAGAAATTGCATAGGAAAGTGACCCAATGCACTACAGTTTTATTCAACAAATAATCAATGCTATTCCGGCTTTTCTGGATGAAATGCAAGAAGTTGGCTTGAGGAAAGGAGATTTTAGTGAATCAATGGTGGTAAAAATGTCAAAGGAACCACAAGAACCATTAGGAGGAATGATTGGAAAGGATCACTTTGGAGAACTTGCGGATATCAAAGACCCAATGGAAAAGCAAAATGACACAATGGAACCACAAAATGATGTCGAAGAAGATGATAATGTCTCTGTTGAGAATGATGAATTTGGGATATATGATAGTGTTGATGATTTTTAAGATGCCCTTGAAGACGATGCTCAATTTTGCAATTTTTTTATGAGCTATAACTGTAATGTTTTGACTTTCAGATTTTAAAATAAGAATGAATATGTATCTATTGTTGTTTTATGATGAACCTTTTTATTGTTTTCTTTTTCATTTGATTTGTATGTGAATCACTATACTAGGGAAAAAATTATTAAATGTTGTCATTTTTTTACTACAAATGTATAAAAATATGGAGAAAAAAAATGTTACTTTTTTATAAAATTTCACTTTTTTTGTTCAATTATGTCCATAAAAATGCTTTATTTGACATGTTATTTTAAACGGATACGTACCAAAATGTATAGGTTTTTTATTATATATGGTTGTAAAATGTATATTTTTTGCTAAATATTCAAAAATAGTGTTATTTAACTACAATTATTTTCTATGTATTGAAGTAAAGGTAAACAATGTGTTAAAAATGATGTTCTCCACTATATTTTAAAAGTATGGAACAATACATTAATTAAGGAGATACAATTATATGAAAAATCTTAATTTTTTAAAAAAAAGTAAATGGTAAAAAATATTTTTAAGATTGAAAGAAGCATGGAAAAATGACTAAAAACATTGTTGAATTAAAAAAAGAAATTTGAAAATAGATGAAAAAAAAGCATTTAAAAAAATAACGTGGAAACATTGTGGATCGAAAAAATTTAAATATCGAAAAACCACCTAAAAAGGGAGTGGGGGGGTGATACCAGTAGCACCATTTTTAAAAACGGGGTAAAAAATGTGACCCCCAAAAAAACAAGAACTTTGTAGAGTTCTCGTTAAGTTTGTAACTATGTTAGAGGAGGAGAAGAAGAATCAGATGTGGATGTAGGTTAAGACACATGTGGAAGGGAAAGCAAGAGGATTGATAGATGTTTCCACTAACTCATGTAGATGATATTTTGGAGGAGAAGGAGGACCATGTGGTGGAGTAGAGGATGTGGATGGCTTTGTTGATGAACTAGATGTAGTGGGATCATGAGCAACACACCTTAACATCTCTATGAGGTCGATGACACCAACTGTATGATGCATCAACAACATCATGTCATGAGGCAAACTCCTCCATATCGTAGAGACATCTTGTACTTGTAATATGTCTCTAACATGTGCAAGTAGCACTCTATTACTAGTCATGACACGACATAGTTGATCTGCCACCTGTAATCGGACTCTCTGATCTAGCCTGCATGTACTGGAGGTTGGTCCTCTGCCTGCTCCATCACCTCATCCTCATGTTGGGGAGGCTCATCACCAACATATGTGCCAATATCTGCAAAACAATAGATAATAATAATAAGATAATTGAAACAAAATGTTACAATAAATTACATGTGCATTAAATAAGACATAAAAAAAAAAGCAAAGAGATTTATTAAAACATAACGATAATATTACCTCTCTCATATGTTGTAAATTAGATGTTTGGACATCCTCTCCAATCCATCCCTGCGTACGAGTACCCTACAATATCGAGGACATGATTGTCCTCACTAGTAAATAAATCACATACCTCCCTAATGATCAGAGAAATGGGAAACTCTTATTGGCCACTCTTGGGCATCAACTTCCCCCACATGTGCATACACACATCAAACATAGGCCTAGCAGGAAAGTGAGGTACTACTGACCGAGTTCCATGAACCCTCTAAAAAATAATGTAAATTGTTGATTTTTCATAAGAGATGATATTGTATGTGAATATTAGTATTTCATATGCAAAAGGATCACAACTGAAAGATAGATATCCACAGAAAAACAAGATATATCCTCATGAAAACCCTCAAAGGGGAGAAAACTCTGCAAACTTTCCTCGGTATAGATTCCTCCGACATGTACAATGTCATACAATGCTCTTTCACGAAATCAAGACCAAATAGACCCAGACACGAACCAAGAATAGCCTCCTAGATAACTGTGCACTATTCTTTTGTATTTATGTTCGATGAGTAATAAAAAATGACTCGTTATAACCTTTATTTATACTCTAAAAGACCTAAAAGACATGATTTATCAACAAACCCTTCAATAATTACACTTAGGAATAACTAGTACAATTGTTACACATGAAATTTACACACCTAGGTATCTCGCCCTAAGTGTCGTAAAGTGTCATATAAGTGTCTCATACACCTTGACACCATGGAATAACCTATGTCACAATCCCTAGTCAATGTGGAGGAGGGATATATTACATGAAGGCCAAAATACCAAGTACACATGAATTATTAT